>CAUYLG010077692.1:0-36560 GCA_963573385.1 Cacajao melanocephalus
AAAAAAAAAAAAAAAAAAAAAAAAAAAAAAGACTGAAAAAATATTCACCAATGAATTAAAATTATTTTGGATGGTAAGTTTATAGGTTTGTTTGCATTCATTGACATTCAACTTTGAGTCAAACTTGCATTCCTTTTATCATAAGGAACAAAGACAGTAGCATCATTTATAAGCATCACCAAATAGGCCTCCACCATCTACAGAACAGTGTCTACTTCTAAAGCAAAGGATAATCAACAACTAAGGATTGCAATGTAATCACCAAAATTTTCTAAGTAGGGGGCTTCCCTTCTTCACAATACTGAGCCCTCCCTGCTGGGATTAAGGAAAGTCAGCACACGTGGAGAATCAATCTTCCCGGTTATGCATGTCCCCCTCGCCAAGCCATTGACCTAGCTGCTCAGGATTGTTTGAAAACGTGGTATTCGAGGTGGAATTAGCCCCTAGTCAATCTGGAACAAGTAAACAGAAAACCAACATTCCTGTGGTACTCTGTTTCACAAATATACTCAACAGGGGTGTTTGTGTGTGAAGAATGTGGGAAGAAAATAAGCAATAGTCACTTAGGAAACATTTTCAACTGAAAAACACAGGCACCATTGCATTTCCCCACATTTACCAGGCCTCAAATGTGGACACACTCACACACACACACACATTTCCAGAGAAATCTTTAGTTGGTAATAAGACCATTTGAAGAAGTAGGCCTGAATGTAGGCGGTCCCATTCCTGACTTGGAGGAGATGCTCGGGACTCACAGTTACTCCCTGTAGGATCGTGTTACCAATAAGCTTTTCTGTGGCACTTCCAGGTGAAGTTCTTTGAGTATTGAGGGAGAGGGAGAATGTGCTGCTAAGAAAGGGAAGCAAAAGGGTGCACAAAGCAGTAGCCAAGGACATGATCGAATTTTGCCTAGTTTCCTATTCTCCACTGCCTGGCCCAAACACTGATATACAGCTAGTTTGGCTGTAATACGTCTTTCTCAAAAGGCTCAACAGAAATCAACCATTGTATCCAGAAACTCTATCTAAATATAAGTCTTTCAAAACATTTTCCAAATATAAAACATTTACTTCAGAATATTCAAGTTTCTACTCAAGTCAGCTATAATGAGCTGTGATGATGCCTTCCTGAGTAATCTTCAAAACCCAGGACTCTTAAACTACAGGATTCAATCTTTTCTAGTGTTTTTCTTCTAAGGCAAAATGCTTTTGGATTTCTCATTACAGAAGACTATTTTTACTCATAATCCATATAAATATAAAAATGCTTTTTATCCATGAGGATACATGTTTTAGATTCATGTAATTTTTTGAGAGATGCAAAAAGAATGTCATAACTATGATATTTCTCTTTGACCTCATAACCTTGAAAATTCCCAAGTGATATTATTAAATGCCTTTGAGAATCAGACTTCTTAAGGTTAGTCCCTAACAACACACTGGGAAGGTTGCTAGGGGAACATATGGCTAATTCCTAACTCCTAGTGAAACAGGAAGAAGGATTACTGTGTCCTTGAGCCCATTGCCCAAGGATCGATTGTACCACCTAGAGAGGATGTCTTCTGCTGTGTTTTTCAGGGGACAAAGTACAGAGAAATGAAGGAAGAAAGACTGCAACAGTGGCTGAAAAGATTCAGAAAAGAGAATAGATGTTTTCACAATACTGTTAGAAGTAGGGCCAAGTGATTCTCAGGGGAGCCAACTCATTCGCCTGCTCTTTCTTAAAGTGTTCAATATGGCAATGAACAGAGAGAATGCTCACCTCATCTGCCAAGAACGCCAACATTTTTCCCTGCCAAGTTTGAAGAGTAGAATTAAACCCATTAAGCCTTTCTAGATCCCACTTATATCTCATTCTGATTTTTCTTTTTAGCCTAGATAATGTGACTTTTAAAAAAATATGAAATGCTTTATGAATTTAACGTGACCTTGACAGCTCTGTGTCGATTGGAAAAAGAACCTAAAGGAAAGCCTAGCTATGCTCACTCTAAAGAAAACAGAGTGACTTTTTGGAAAGAAGATGGAGTTGTGGGGAAGAGTCAGGCCCCTGGAAGGTTAACTTTACAGGCTTCTCTGTTCCTTCTTAATTGGGTCTGAGCCCTATGGCCCCTTGAGAACATGAAGGTAGAAATCAACAGGGTGCTGAGTGGCCTGGACCATGGCATAAAGGAAAAAAAAAATTTAAAAACCACGCATATACACAAACATAGATACCCACACTAAAAAAGTAGCCAAACAAGAAAGCCGCATAAATGTCTAAACCATGCAAATCACAAGATGGTTGATCACATGTTACCACTGCAGGGTTTCCATCTACTACCAAAACAAGCCTTCGCATGAATCCATTGATGACATATGCTCTGACCCCCTACTCTGGTAGAGTGTTACATGCTAAGAGTTACTTTTAGCTACTATCTTCTTTCCTCTGCTAGAACTTGGTATCGGTCTCTCTCTCTACAGCTTTTTCAGGACAAATAAAATAATTTTAATTCTGTTATTTAAAAGACTTACAGTTTAGTTTTGGAAGACTCTCCAAACCTAGCACTAACCATCACTTCTTGGTTCTTACCATCAAAGCCACCCTCCCCTCTAAGTGGCAGTAGCCCTGGCAAGCTGTGCCTATCAGTGCTGTCTCCATGGAAGTCTGCCTTGATGGGGGCACACAACGTACGTGTCTGTTTCAGTAATAAGAATTCAGCTAATCAGAGTTTGAAAAATTCAATTTTCTAGCTAGCTTTCTGAGAAATGATTTCAAATCTATATAGTTAGGTTTTTTTAAAACATACTACTTTCTGGCTGCAATTTGAAGATAACTAATTTGTGTAGGTTTCTGTAAGTGATAAAAATTTAGCAAGAATCTAAATATATGTCAGGCTTTATGGGTTAAGTGGTCTTTAACTACATTGCCTTACTTCTCTATAAATGGAGATCATCAGTTTTATAAGATTAAATGAGATGTATGCCATGTCCTGGTGCAGGATCTGAAATCTAGTAGGCACTCAATATATATTAGTTTGTATAACTTTGTTCTTCCTCCGTATTTAACTCTAATTTCTGTTCTACTTTCTCTCTTTAGGGTTAAAGGCAGCTCCATTTGCAGACTGTGACTCTTATCTGGATGAGATTTGGGCTGTCTTCTGTCTTATCCTTCATGTGGTTTATTTTTGTGTTATGGAATCTTTTAATGTCAGATGTTGCTAGGCAATCTTTTCTGGCTTGATTAATTTAGTTCTAGTACAAACAAAAATATATCCAAATCTCCACTAATGTTCTTTTTCTTCCAAAATAAATATGTTCTACTTTTCTACTTTTGTGTCAGAAAACTTTTATGATGTGGTTCCAGAACTTCACAGGGCTGTGGGTGATTATAAACTTAGTAGTTTAAGTATTTCACCATTCGTTGTTAATATAAATACATGGAGAATAAATAAAAAGTGATGAAGTACTATTTTTAAAAAACTCTCCATATTAATTAGATAGGAAAACACATGAGTTTCAAATTAAACGGAGACAAAAAAGAAGTGTGATTTTTTTTAATTCATTCTGATTCTATGTAGTATGTGGAAAATATGACCTTTAATTTCCAAGGAAACACTGATATGCCATAATGTGGGCAGAACATAGCAACAGGTTCCTACAATTATTTAGGTGAATAATCTTGAGGTTTGTAGAATCTACACAATTTTTGAACCGAAAGTCAGCAAAGGAAAGCATGAACTGCTTTAAATTACTGTTTACCAAAGGGAAACTAAAATATTCTGGGTTAAAAATTTTGGTTAAGAGTGCCTGGCTTTAGATCTTTTAATATTTAATTTTGAAATGCTTTCTGATTTTCTGGTTTCTAGTATCTAATTTTATTTATACAGGCTGTGGAATATTGCCAGGATCATTGCTTTTGATATTTAAAAAAAAAGAAAGAAAGAAAAAAAAAAGAAAAAAGAACACTATTCAAAGGAACAGATTCAGAACAATTATTTCTTATCCAAGGCTAATTTCTAGGGTAGCTTTCTGTAAGATTGCACCCTATTTTATAGCCACATTAAAATGTCAGAGGACACTATGGATTGTTTGAAGCTGATAGAGTTACACTTTCAGAAATACCCACTGTGCTGGACAGAAGAGCCACAGCAGTGAGAACTACACTACTTTTGTTATTAACAGGAGTGTAAGAGGGGAATTCAGTGAAAAGAGCCAGCATCCAAGTTCACAGTGGATCTTTTCTTCCATTGAAATTATGGATTATAATCAATGGCTTAGAAGGAATGAGGTTGGTGAATCTCACAGAAGACTTTTTGAAATACTTTTATTACACAAAAAAGCTTTTGAATGAGGCAATAAGCATTCAAATGGGATGGCCTCCCTCAGATATTTCACTCATTTCCAGTTAGTCCTCAAAAATGAACAATACTTCTAACTGAACAATCACAGTATTTCAACACACCCAAGGCAAACTGGGGAGGAAGAGCTGAATTATGATGAAAGCTTGTACTATTGTGACCTTTCCCATGACCATAATTGATGGATGTGCCCCTGAAACACTTTGCAGAGCTGTTGATATATTTAGAAGTGTGCCTGTGACTCATTATGCCCATAGTATGGCAATAAATGACTATGAAGGCCAAATCACTGCCCAAGGATGTGGTTCTTTCATGTACAATCATCTTCTATAGAATATACAGTTGGATCCTTTTTGGAATTGTACAAGCTGGGCTCAGAGCTCTTTAAGTTCACTCTCTTTTATATCAGAATCAATATCAAAATAGTTAAGATCAAAATGTTTTCAGCATCCATTCTGGTATGAATAAAACTGAAATGCTACAAATATTTTACTTAAAAGCTTATACTGACTTTGGCTTCTGCTGGGATATTCAAATGTGGAAAGAATATCACTCCTACCCTATCAGAAAAGGCTGGCGAAACTACAAATCTTAGCTTTTCTTGAATCTAGAGAAGTGAAGTTTTAGATACCTATGACCTAAGAAAAGAGACGTGTCTTCAAGAAGAAAGAGAATATGAGCATGGACTTAGTAATGACAGCAGAAGGAAGCCAGCGCTGGCTGCTATACCACTAGGTAAGACAAGTTCCATTACAATTTAATACATTCTTAAAGTCTAAGAGTAGGCCACTGTGAGAATATAGACCTTCAGGAAATTTCAGACATAAGGGAAATCTGTACCATCTCATTCATTCTTCTCCATGATTCTCTAATAATAAAACAGGGTCCCTCTCCCCACTAGAGTAGTAGAAGCTAAATGATAGTCAATAGCAACCTATCACTGTGGCAGTGACAAGAATGGAGACAAACTCTCTCCAAAATACAGGTGCACAGAGAAGGTCTGATGATGAGGGTGGTACAGTAATATTAATAAAAACCCAGTGGCAGACCCCATCTTGAACACAAGGTAACGATGAAGATATCTGAAGTCAGAAATAGATTAAATAAACCCAAAGTAACAACAAAACCCAAATCTGGCTCAACCTTTTCGTAGAATGACCTAACACCCCACAACGACAGCCTGGCAAAAGATGGGTGTACCCATTTCCAGGCATGAATACTAGTTTCTTGCTCTACTGTTCTACGCGTATCTGGCATTTAGGGAAAAAGTATGAGGCGCACACACAAAAAAAACAAGGACAAAACAACCCACTTACAAGAGAAAAAGCAATGAACAAAGCCAGAGATGGCCTATATATTGAGCCAAAACATGGCAAATTTAAAATCAGTATGACATGTTAAAAACTTTAGCCAAAAAAGTGGCCAACATACCTGAAGAGATGTTGAATTTCAAAAGAGATGAAAACCCTAAGAGTCAAATGGAAAGGCTAGTCAAATGGAAAGAAATAGAAATGAATAATGCCCTAACTGTCACTTAGGTAGACATAGTTCTGAAGGAAAAAGAAAATCAGTAAACTTGAAAATAAGTCAATAGAAATTACCCAAACTGAGACAGAGAGAAGGAGAGTGATGAAACAGAAGAGAGTGTCTAAGGGTGCTATGATCTGAATGGGTTCCCTCCCCAATTAAGCTGTTTCCAATGTGATAGTATTAAGAAGTGGGGCCTTTGAGAGGCAATTAGGTCACAAAAGCTTCTTCCTCATGAATGGGATCACCTGCTCTTATAAAAGGGCTTGATGGAGGGAGTTTGTTCCTCTGTTGCCCATCCTCCCACCCCATAAGGACACAGCATTCCCTCCCTCAGGAGGATGTAGCCCTCAGACACCACATGCCAGTCTCTTTACCTTGGACTTCCAACCTCTGGAACTGTGATAAATTTCTGTTCTTTATAAATGAGCCGGTCTGTGGTATTCTGTTATGGCAGCACAAATGAACTAAGACAATGGGCTGTGTGCAATATCAAATGGTCTAACATACACCAGTTGGAATCCCAGGAGACGAGAGAGAATAGGACAAAAAAAAAATTTGAAGAAATATTTTAGAAAATCAAGAATTTTCTAAAAATATTAATAAAACATCAAATCATAAGTCCCAGAAGCTCAGAGATTTACAATAAGATAAGTAAAACACACATACATGTCATATATGATGTGGGGAACAGTAAAAAGAAAAAGAAAATCTTAAAACAGCCATAGAAAAAAGGCACATTACTTGAAGGTAAGTTTACAGAAAGGTGAAACTGACAATACATTTCTCATTATAAAGTACTAGAGCAAGAAGACATGATAGAAGAGGGAGGGAAAATCTAAAGCTGAGCACAGTGGCTGACACCTGTAGTCCCAAGCACCTTGGGAGGCTGAGGTGGGTAGATAATTTGAGTCCAGGAGTTCAATACCAGCCTGGGCAACATGGCAAAACCCTGTTCCTACAAAAATTAAAAAAAAAAAGAAATTAGCCTAGCCTACTAGCATGTGTCTATAGTCCCAGCTACTTGAAAGGCTAAGGTGGGAGGATCACTTGAGCACAGGAGGAAAAAATCCTTGCAAATGAGAATTCTATAGTCAATGAAAATAGCCTTCAAAATACAAGGCAAATTAAAGACTTTCATACAAAAAAGAAAATTAATTACCAACATTCATGTACTATAAACTGTTAAAGAAAGTTCTTGAGGCAGGAGGAATATGATACAACTCAGAAACTTGGATTTATGCAAAGAATTAAAGATCTTTTAAATTGGTTAAAATGAAGAGGAACAAAAGGCTTTTTAAAAATTAATTTTAATTACTCTAAAACAAAAGCGACTTTTGAAAGCAACAGTAAAACACATTTATTGTATATGTAGAGGACATATAAAAGTAAAATCTGTAACAACATGAGCTCAAAGACTGGGAGGGTGGAATTGGAAATACACTGTTGTCAAGTTCTTACACTATTCATGAAGAGGCAGAATATATGAAGATAAACTGAAATTAATTAGAGAGAGATATATATATGGCAAATGCTAAGCAATGAGATGAAAAACATTTTTAGAAAGCCAATAGTGGAAATAATATAATGAAATAAATAATAAGCCTATAGTAGAAATAAATAAAATGGAAATTAAAAATACTTAATTCAAAATACGCAGTAAGAGAAAAAGAGAATATAGAGTAGGAAACAAGCAAGATTGTATGTTTCAATCCAACTGCAATAGTAATTATATTACAATTATATTGCAACGGTTCATACGAATTATAAAGTAGAGATAGATTTAAAGAGAAAAAGCAAGATGAAAACGTATTCTGATGACAATAAGTTCACTTTAATTCTAAAGACAAATAAGTGAAAAGCAAGTACATGGGGAAAGATATACTACGCAAAAACACTAATCAAAAAATAGTCGCAGTGACTACGTTAATGTCACACAATGCGGATTTCAGAACAAGGAATATTTTTAGGGAAAAAGTAGTACTATATAATGTCAATGGGGTCATTGCACAAAGAAGACGTAACAACGCAAATGCAGAGGTGCCTAATGACAAAGATATGGCATGCAAAATGAAAGAGGGGACCTAGAAACAGAAATGGACAAATCCAACATGACACTTGGAAACCTAAATACTTTTCTCTTCCTCTTTCTGTAATTAATAAAACAAATAGAAAGAGAACCACTAAGACTGTAGAACCTTAGCTAATCTAGCAACCAACTTCTGTGAGCTCATTGGTATTTACAAAATAAACCACCCAACAGCACCCATTCTTTTTTTTTTTTTTGATAGAGGTATGATTTTATTCCAAATAAAACTCCAACAGTTATGATAAACATGTTTGTGTAAATTGACTAGTTTAATCTGAAATTTAGGTGATGTACCAACTTACTTCCAAAGACAAATAATAAAAAAGGAAGATTTTCTCTGCCAGAACAAAATAAAATCTTATGATAATGCTATAGTAATTAATTGGTGCAATATTTCTATGGCAGCACCCATTCTTTTCACAAGCATAAGGAACATTCAACAAGACAAATCTCATTTTGGATCATGAAGCAAATCTCAACCTTTGTGTCAATCTCAAATCTTTGTATACAAAATAATACAAAGTATGTACTATGATACTAAAAAAAGTAATCTAGAAATTGATAACAAAATGATATTAGAAATTCTCTCTTATTTAGAAACTAAGCAGCAGAATTAGACGTAACTCATGAATTAAAGAGTTGAAAAAGAAATCAGAAAATATTATTCTTTGAAATAAGGTAAAAATACAATGTAGAAAGATGTATGGAAAGCAGCAAAAGCAGTGAGTAAAGGAAAAGGTATAGCCTTAAATCTACTGAAGAGAAGAAAGGGGCCTCAAAATACATACAACTATGATACATTAATTTTAAAAAAGGATAAAAATGGGGGGGAAAAAAGAGCTCTAATCAATTATTTAAACTTACACCTTAACAAAAACAAAAAAAAAAGGAGCAAATTAAACCCAAAACAAGCAGAAAGAAGGAATTAAGAAAGATGAGGAGAGAAAAATCAATAAAATGTTTGAAAGAAAAAAAGAAGGAAAAAATATCAATTTAGCCAAAAGCTCAGAAAGTTCAGTAAAACTGATAAACATCTAAGCAGGATTACAGAAAAAAAGAGGGAGAGGAGATACAACTACCAACACCAACATTTCTAAAACTCCGAAGAGATGAACGCATTTCTTGAAAAACACTAATAACCAAAGCTTACTCAAGAAGAAATACATAATGTAAACAATTATCTATCTGAAAGAAATTGAAATAAACTTTCCAACAAAGAAAATTCCAGGACAAGATGGATTCATGGCAAACTCTACCAATAGCTTAAGAAAAAAACTATGAATTATCTACAAAACCTTAAAAAACTAGAAGAGGAGCGAACACTTTCTAACACATTTTGTGAGACCAGCATTACCCTCATACCAAACCTAGATCAAAGAATTACAGTGAATAGAAAACTACAGACCAATATACATTATTAACATAGAGGCAAAAACTCTCAATTTTTGTGTATAATGCAATATAAAGCTGTTCAATATTGTGGGGGAAAATCAATATAATTTACTGTATGAACAGTCTTAAAAAGAAAACCATATGATTTACTTCAATAAATGCAGAGAAATTATATAACTCAACATCCATGATACTGAAAATTCTCTGCCAAGTAGGAATAAAAGGGAACTTCTTCCCTTTGATTAAAGTTAAATAATTTAAAAGTAATTTTATTTTTTAATTTGCATGACTGTTTATTAAATAAAATTAAAGACAGGGGACTTAGAAGAGCCCCCCAAAAAACTGAAAAAGATAAAAGTGAAGCTCATACTGCCTGATTTTAAGACTTTCTATAAAACAACAGTAATCAAGAAAGCATGGTGTGAACATAGAATAGAAAAATCAATGGAACAAAACAATATTTTACCAAAACAAATATGGTCAATTAGTTTTTAGCCAAAGTTAGAAAGGAAATATGAGCATGTAGGAATCGTTTTTCTCAACAGATGGTCCTTGAAAAATTGGATATCAATATACAAAACTAAAAAAATCCTTGACCCTTGTCTTGCATTATACACAAAAATTAACATAAAATGGATCATAGACTTAAATGTAAAACCCTAAACTATAAAATACCTAGAAGAAAACATAGGAGAAAACATTTGTGATCTTAGGTTAGGCAGTGATTTGTTAGATACAAAACCAAAAGTATGTTCCATTTTTTAAAAATTTAGAAATTAGATTTATGAAAATATAAAACTTCTACTCTTCCCAATAAACTGTTAAGAAAATGAAAACAACCAATTAACCAAAATAAGGTATTTCTGAAAGACATGTCAGAGAATGACATCAAGACAACAGAACAGCCATCAGCCCAATTCTTGTTCCAGAAGCACTGATTTGTCAACCATCTGTGGATAAAAGTGGCTTTTACGAGTTTTAGGATCCAGATGGGGGACTGTGACATCGTGGTGGAGCCCAAGGCCACGGAAAGCTGCTTTGACAAGTCAGGCCTGTACCCTGGGGTAGCAGACCAACAGCTTGACCCAGCTCCACACCCAGAAGCAGTAACCCATTACCCACTGTCACCTCCTTTCACCAAGTGCCAGAGGCTGACCCAACCACCCAGGACAGAGGGGTCACACCCTCCAGCAGTAACAGGCCCACGGATGGTGAACTTGACTGCACATACAAACACAGCCCCATGACCAGTGGAACAGAACAGAGAGCCTAAAAATAAGTCCATACAAGAACAAAAAGTTTCTGCTATGCAAAATAAGATTTGGAGAATGTTTATAAAGGCATGTCAGACAAAGAATCTGTATCTAGCATATGTAAACAACTCTTGAAAAGGTAAGAAGGTAATTTTAAAAATAGGCCAAAAATTGGGCAGACATTTCACCAAAGAAGATACATGAATGTCAAATAAGCACATGAAAAAATGTTCAGTATTAGTCATTAGGAAAATGCCAACTAAAACCATAATCTGGTAACAATACCCAACCTATTAAAAAATCAAAAAAAAAAAAAAAGGAAAAAACAGATACCATGGCAAGGATGTGGAACAATCGAGGTTCTCATGCACTGCGGGTGGTAATGTGGAATGACAGCCACTTTCAAAAGTTGTTTGGCAGTTTCCTGGGAGTTACGTATGTACATAACCACACAAATCTAACAATCTTGCTTCATGACTTTTACCCAAGAAAAATGAAAACTTCTGTCCCCACAAAAACTGAATGTTTACAGTGGCTTTTACTCACAAGCACTAAAAACTAGTAACAGCCCAAACGTCCTTCAGCTGGTGAATTCATGAATACACTGTTTATCCATACAATGGAATACAGATATAATTTAGCAAGAAAAACAAATTTTAATACAGATAAATGAATTTCAGCTGTATTGTGGTGACAGAATCCAAACTTAAAAGGCCTCATACTGTACGATTCCATTTAGCTGTCATTCTCAAAAAGGCAAAATTATAGGAATAAAAGGCAGATTAGTGGTGGCCAGGCACCACTAAGGCAGGTAAGAGTGTTAAGAGTGATTTGGTGGGGGGCTTTTCAAACTGTTCTAGATCTTGATTTGGTGGGGTGCATATTTGTCAAAACACATAAAGCAATACATTAAAAAGGGCAAATTTTATATATAAATTATACCTTAATAAGAACTGACCCTAACACATGAGAAATAAACTAAAGCCCTCTGAGATTTTTTTAAGTCTAGTAGATCTATATTAATAAACATGGTCTGAGAGATAGAACTTACACTAACAGAACAAATCTCATCAAGGCTCTATCCAAAGTGGTAAGTACTGATCCAGTCTAATGATGACGATGATGAGGCTACATTTTATTGTCCCCACATTCCCTTTCTACAAAAAAAAATATGCTTGTAAGATCTTTTTATCTCCTAAGACCCCTCAGCACCCACATGGTCATTTTCACATGGCTTTGTCTGTCTCCTGACTTGACCCACTTTCCCAGCCAACTCTGATCTTTCTTACTCCTCTTTATTCTCTGGTACTCCCAACCTGTCATCAGCAAAATCCACAGGTATCCTAATCATTTTATGTAAATGCTCTCTTGACTTTCTTGCTGTATCTGAAACCTGAATTCCTTTGAGGACATTGCTGCTTTTATGGCCTTAGCCATCTCATGGGGTTGTTGTTTCTCTCTCAAACCTCTATGCGACAAGGCCAGCAGTTGAAGTAATTGTCTTTCTTGCTATTTAATGCTTCTTCCAAATCACTGTTTTTCTAATAGAAACTTCTAGCAAGTTGACATAATAGCACCGAATTTTCTCATAATAGAAACTTCTAGCAAGTTGACATCATAGCACCCAATGCCCCTCCTTGCTGTGGTCACCTACAGACATCCATCTCATGGAGCATTTCTTGAAGACTTTTGCTCATGTCCCTGTCTCTTCACCACCAATGTTCTCACAGTTCTTGTGAACTTCATATCCCTGCAGAAAATCCTTTCCCTATCTCAGCCTTTAAGTTCCATGATCATCACTTCACCTCCAGTAACCTTGATTCTTCTGCCACTCTTTCCCTAGTCATACCTCCAACAACCCTTCCCCCTTCTCACTGTCAGCTGATAGCCTTGTTTCCCATTTCATGAAAAATAGAAGCAGTAAAATAATGTCCTCATTCTCCATCCAGCGGTCTACCCACCTAACTGCATCCTTACTGTATACTCCACCTTCTGCACTCTTCCTTCAGATGAACATGCTTCCATCTAAGCTCACCCCTTCCACTTGGGAACTAGTACTCGATCCAGCTTACACAATAAAGGACGTCACTCTTGCAGTTGGCTGCTATTATTGTCGGAATAAACCAAGAGTCCAAGAACCATCTGGACCCAATCAACTTTCAATTTCCTCTATGAGGATTACATATTTTATGCATTCTTCCTCTTCATTCAGTCTACCTCCTATCCATCACCCTACTGCCCCCTGGCCTGCCAACATGAAACAATTTTAGTGTTTCTTGATCAGGGGTAAATTGTACCTGCAGATGTCTATTTAGTTGCAGGCTGTATCTTAATGCCCACCCCAAATGGCCACATAAAGCAGCAGACCATAAATAGATTCTTTGGTGAGATCATAATTCAGTCCCATTTATAAAGCAAGCACTTACTGATTAT
The DNA here is from genome assembly GCA_963573385.1 of Cacajao melanocephalus. NCBI lineage: Eukaryota > Metazoa > Chordata > Mammalia > Primates > Pitheciidae > Cacajao > Cacajao melanocephalus. The sequence goes on from CAUYLG010077692.1 coordinate 13,034, forward strand.
TTGACCTCTGACTCTGCACCTCACTTGCCTCTGTGCATCTCAGGTACCTTCATGCTCGCTGGGCTTTAGCCAACTGCTCTGACTTGACACACTGCTGCTGCTCACTCTGAGCTGGACCCGTGGCCAGCTAAGTAGACTATGTTCACTTTTTCTAAATAAATCTAGATGCATTACAGCACCTGAAAAAAGATAAAAATTGCAAAAGGAAGCATTTAGTGAAAGAAAAAAGGCATTTATTGATCTCTTTTCAAGAGTCTGCCCAACTAGCCCTCTGTTTCTTAGTTTTATGAACACTCACAGAGCCTTGGCAGAAAGAAAGGTCATGCCCAAGAGTACCTTGCTGTATGCTTCCCAACTTTAATTCAGGTACCACAGGCCTTAGAAATCTCCCAGCTCAGAGCAGAACTATGATTCTATACAAACCCCTTGTCCTCTCAAAAAGAGTACAGGCCTACACTTCCTCATACACAAAGGATGGGCTCTGTTTTGCTACAGGTGGAACTGGTAAATAGGATCAAGATGACTGCTTTATTATTAATAAAATCACATAAAGCAGGGGTCAGGACAGAAAGGACTGGACACCAGTTCTGGAATATAACTGGCTCATTTAGCAGCACACCTCTAAAATCCTTTCCCAGGCAACCCATCCCACCTTGGTTCATAAACTGCCTGTGCCGTGTTTGGCCTTGGTTTCTCCTCACAAATACTATTTTCTAAACTTACCTCTGTTTCTTTCTTTCGTCTTTATTGCTGCCATGTTCCTTAAATATCTTCCTCATGCATATAAACTCCAGAAAAAATAATTAGCTACAATTAACTGAGCATGCCAACGATTTTACATATAGGCAGTACTTTTATTCCTGTGTTCTCAATCAGGAATCTCAGGTTCAGGTAATATAAGTAGCCAAAGGTCATACAAGGGAAAGTCAGTGCTCAAATATGAATTTGGGGCTCTTATTTGAACCTCTCTTACTTTCCATTAGATAACGGTGCTGCTAGTAGCGGTGGAGAAAGAAGGACACGGGGTATAACACAGTCTATGAGGCCAAAGGCACTAAGAGAGAGTATAGAATTGTATGTGGCACATAGTAGGTACTCGTGCCAAAAACAACATTGAATTACTCTAAGAATATACAATTGATTCCCATATTCCATGGGCTTCAAACTGATTGCTACAATCCATAATTTCTTATTTCCCCTCCCTGCTAAACAGGGTGTGCTGCCATATGGTAACTTTGCCAGTAAGAGTCTAGCGGCTTCTTACTAGGGCCTGCTTTCCCTTGGCTTCAGCACTAAAAGGTCAACTTGACCTTGCAGGGAAAACGAGCAGGGGCAACCACCTCTGAGGACACAGCAGACAGCTACAGTGTGGTTTTGACATTTACAAGAGATGAAAGCATCTCCATTTAGAAAACATTTTTTTAAAGATACAGAAAAACAAAGTCTAAAAATAGCCAAGATCTGAAGTTCCCCAAATAATTAATATCATGTCCCCATAACCTAAAGGATTCTCTTGATTTCAGAGAAAGAAAACTCTACTTTTAAATTTCAGTTAGGCTTTTTTTCTAGTGGAAAACTAGGCAACATATTGTCTGATTGGGGAACTTCTTTGAAGCCTGCCTTTATTACAAGGTGTTAGCTGTTACTCTGCTCTTTCCTTGGATCTCAAATATTTTAGGAAAAAAAAATAAATGGTATTTTTAGCATTGCTGATTCAAAGTCATTATCAAAATGCTATGGTTGCAGATCACGCACAGTGCATTCATCTGGGCTCTTGTCCTTTGGTTCCAATGATCAGAACTGTGGCAGTCTCTGAGGTATTAGAGTTCAGGTTCAATTCAAAGCAGCAAGGAAGCTCTTCACACTAGAGCAGGATCTCCCTCTGTAAGACAGACTCAATTCTCAGCTCTTTCTTTGCTATAACCACAACCATTACCCTAGCCTCAAATTCAGACTCATTGGTTCAGAAGACCTAAGGAAGGACATTGATTTCAGAGAGGAAGCCCGACATGCAGAAGATATTTTGCCCTGGATCCAGTGATACCTTTGAGAATTAGAAACACTTATTCTTATATATTCCAATTTACTTTTCAAATGGAGCATTTAAACAAAAGATGTTGTTTATTGGGTTCAAACTGAGAGTCCAGTTATATGTCGAGAGAGTCTTAATTTTTCATAACAGGACACGTTTGGCTCTAATATGTGGGTTATGAGTCAATATATCAAATTTGAATAATGTGTTTGTTCTAAGTAGGGAGCAACACATTTAGCATTACAAATCCTGAACTTTTTGTGGGCAGGCAGGAAATAACTTTGATTTCTACACTCTCTTATTAATTAAGATGAATCAAAGTTGACGAATAAACTTTCTGGATTTCTTAATGCCTTCCAGATATCAGTATCAAGGCCTTGGCAAGGCAGGTGAAAATATTCCATGAGCAACAAGCCACTGAGAAGGACTTCCTCTGTGGGATAAATTCTTGGTAATTCCTGTGGGAAACTTTCCTTTATCCTAACATCATCATCTTTTTTTTTTCCTTGCCCTGTTCTTAATGTTTTTAAATAGACAAAATATGGCTTTCTACTAAGAACTGGTAAATGAAGTTGGAAACACACACACACAGACACACACACACAGACACAGCCTCTTTATTGCAGCCATTTAAGTAGCTTCGCTGAAGACTTGACGAGACATACTGTGTTGCCACAGAGAGACACAACGTCTTTTTTCCTCCAAGCACCACTACTACAGTGATTCAGTGTTTTTAAAGTCTCAGGAACTTGGACAGAGTCATATCTATTTTGGGACCACTGTCTAGATCCATGCCTACAGCCAGAAGGGAATCACCCTCTTTGTGTAAATGTTTGCTTTGTTGGAAATTCTCAAACAGAAATTAACAGTATACATGCTTCCGGAGGAGTATTAAATCAAGCATGATAAACAATTCCTAGGCGGTATTTAGACTGGCCAAAAGTCATCCTAAGAATTGTGCTCAAGGATATTATACCACATTTGGCATCTATACACTAGAACTATCTATAAAACAAAAAACAAAATGGACATCTGTCAAGTAACCAATTAATCTGATTAATGGGATCCATCAGCATAGGTGGATAATAAGTAAATGACTAGAAAAGTAACAAATCTGTACTTCATTCTATGTGGTGTAGATACAGTCAATGAACCACGAATGCTTAGTACTCTTTACAGCAGTTACCAAGCACACTTGGACTAATCTGGAAATTAGCTTTGATCTCTTGGTTGAAGTCATATGCCAATATTCTAGGCCCCCATCACATCAACTATCACAGACTCCAGGTTATCAAAGAGCTGAAACTAATCAGGTACAATTGGCATGAAAAGAAGTTTCAACAGAAAACAGTCATGTTCTAGGAACCTGAGTCTAAGATTTCAGGAGCTCAAAATTTCAAATATTTTCACAAATACACACACACGCGCGCGCACAAGCACACACACACACACACACACACACACAATGTGGAGACAGAACATGAAAAGTAAGAAGACCTTTTCTTCCTTAGTCTAAATCCAGTTTAATAATTATAGAGGGTATTCTCAGTAAAAACCAGGTATTTTTGCCTCTATATGTATGTCACCAAACCGAGCCAGCTTAACTGAAGGTCCCCTGAGGCCATCAGTTTCCTCTAGTGCTGTCCCACAAACCTGAAGGATATAAAATAACAAAAGGGCCAATTCTAATGGACAAAAATCTTATTTTAAATAAGTTCTATATACTGACTTCAAGCCAAATGAAAAAAACTACAGCCTTCTTGGAATTTTTTCCATTTCTGTTGTCTGATTCATAAGTATTCTTAAATATTTATCAGAAATCTGCCAGCAGTTTCTTAACATTTGTTAATCATAGGTAATGTTATTCCATTAACAACTCAATAAACTTCTTTAAAGTTCTACAAGGTAAATTTCACTACCTTAACACTACTAACCCATCCTTGTAGAATAAATATTTGCTTTTAGTTTCTCTATGCCAAGATTTATGGGATCAAGTAATCTAAATTTCCTTTTGCAAATCAGGTGTGCCCTCAAAAGGATGAGAGCGCAGACTGTGCAGTCTTGTCTGCCTTCTTTCCACAAGTCCTTGAATAAAGGATTCCATGTCTCCAGAGAAACAGACTCGGGGCACTTCTGATCAGTATCTCAGCAGTAGACAGTAGAGGCTTTGGTAAATATTTTCTTTTATTTTTATTTTTGAGATGGCATCTTGCTCTGTTGCCCAGGCTTGAGTGCAGTGGCCCAATCTTGGCTCACTGCAACCTCCACCTCCCGGGTTCAAGTGATTTTCCTGCCTCAGCCTCCCAAGTAGCTGAAACTATAGGCGCATGCCACCATGCCCGGCTAATTTTTGTGATTTTAGTAGACACCGGGTTTCACCATGTTGGTTAGACTGGTCTCGAACTCCTGACCTCAGGTGATCCACCTGCCTCAGCCTCCCAAAGTGCTGAGATTATAGGCTTGAGCCACCGCACCCAACTGGGAAATATTTTCAAGGTGGTTCAAGTCTCCCTTCTGCAGATTCTCTCACATCTGCCAGCCTGAAGTGGGATGTGTTGGTGCATGTCTACCAGGGCACAAAATGGCTGAAGGCCATTTTTTCTATTTTAGTTATTGTTGCTTCTTTTTAACAATTTTTATTAAAGTCCAGCCTAATTTCTTTCCCAGGACACATGCATCTTCAGACATACATCTAAATCTAGCCTTTCATAATTAATCCTACTCTGAGTCAGCTGGGAGAGAGCTCTGATGATGGGTTATCCTACATGGTCATTAACTGCTGTTCGCACAAACACGTCACTCAATGAGACTTCCAGTGGATCTACCTTGTACTCACAGTAGAAAGCTGCTTGTACAGAGTGACTTCTCTGTTCCCCGACAAACCACACACAAAAATAACCTTTCCCACTCACTGATACTGCATTCCCCCAAAGAGGATAAACCATCCAACTGAAAACTCTCATAGTAAAGCACAAGGCAAACATTATAACTGTATTATTAAAGTTTACTCTTATAGAATACTTGAGGAAATAAAACAATGACAAATTCTCATTTATATATAAACCACTTATATGAGGTTCTTCCTGAGAATATATTGTTTGAGGGAAGAGGAAGAAAGAGAGGATAAAGTATGTTTACTGGAGAACTACCTATCCTAGACTTTGTACTAGGTGCTTTATAAAAATTATTTCTTTAATTTCTGCAACCATGATAAGCCATAGATAACCCTGCCTTTGCCTCATAGACGAATGTGCCCAGTCTCAGAGGAGTTAAGCAATTTTTCCCAAGTCCTGTAGCTGCTAAATAATCAGTCGAAGATTCAAATAAGTCATTTTATCAAAGCAACATTGTTTGAGGCAAGAAAGAAGAGTATGATATCTAATTTTTAAAACCACACACACCCATGGATTTCCTAAAAGGAAATACAGTGCTGTGTATGATAAAATTAGGCTCTCAGCTCCTCGAAAAACAAATTGACTGAGCCCCTATACATCTTTACCCAGTTAGCGTTCAAATAAATACTCCTGTAAAGATATATTCAGGGTTAGAATAGCCATAAATGAACTTCATTGTCATTTCCAGCATTTAAATCAGAACTAATCACACGAAGTCAGTGTTGGCCCAATCCCTCTCATCTAGTTCCCTTCAGTCTTTGCCAATAAGCAGCTTTTAATCTATTTCAGGAAGGAGTCCGAGGCGCTTTGGAAATAAAAATTAACCTGAAAGTACTTCCCAAGGCATTACCAGAAATTATGTTTTAGATTTCAAGATGACTTGCATTGTTCTAAACTTCCAGGCTGTGCCAATGACCGCAAAGGTAAGCGGGGCATTGGGACAATCACGTGAAGTTTAAGTTGCAACATGAAGCAAGCACACTGTTCCACATGAGTCACCTGAAAATAAACAGAGAAGAATAGCTAGAAAAGATGATGCTGTCTGACAACAGCATTTCAAATAAGACACAAAAAACTTGTCTGCATTTGCTTTCAGGTCATGAAATACCACACAAACTTGAGAACCCACTGGCTATGGATCACCTTGATTCAACAACCCAATTAATCATATTCTCACGTCTATGGCATAATCAGTATTTCACAACCTATGCTGCATAATAAAATCTCCTAAGGAAAGTTTTGGCCTTTTGTGTGTTTTTATTTAAAAAGAAAAAAAAAATCAGTGCCTGGACCCCAACATCAGAAATTCGGATTCACTGGTATAGGCTGGAGGTCAGGCATTAGTGTTTTTTTTTTAAGCTTTCCAGGTGATTCCAACATGAGTCATGGTTGAGCACACCACAGTTAGTTGTATGAATTGGATTTAGAAATCTTATCACTTAGACCCTTGGGGTTGCCTGAACTGTCGTCGTGGCTATAAAACCTGCAAGTAGGGCCAGATGCGTTGGCTCATGCCTGTAATCCCAGCATTTTGGGAGGCCGAGGTGGTTGGATCACCTGAGGTCTGCAGTTTGAGACCAGCCTGCCCAACATGGAGAAAACCCATCTCTACTAAAAAAACAAAATTAGCCAGGTGTGGTGGCACATGCCTGTAGTCCCAGCTACTCAGGAGGCTGGAACACGACAATCACTTGAATCCAGAGCCAGAGGTTGCAGTGAGCCAAGCAGCGCCACTGTAGTCCAGCCTGGCCAGTAAGAGTGAAACTCCATCTCAAAAAACAACATAAAAAAACAAAACAAAACAAAACTGCAAGAATTTGGACAAGTTCCTGGTCCCTGAGACTGTTTTCACATCTCCGAAGTGAAATTCAGAACACCTTTTAGACACATGCTTTATCACGGAGACATGATGACAATGGTTTCAAAATAAATGTCCATGAACCTAGATACTTTATCTTCCTTCAATCATTTTTTATTCATATGCCTTTATAGTTAACACTGATTGTAAATTGTATGTGAAAATATCTTTTACATGTTACAGCATTATTTCTTTTGACGATGTAACTTAAGCTATGTCTTCAGGATGCCAAAACAATTGGCTCAAAAGTAGGAAAATACTGTCACCTAATATTTGCTGTCTCTCTATATCCCTAAGTTAGAAAAACAGCTGGTTCTGATTTTATGTTCATTAATTTTATTTTGTTAAAAAATGACCAGCTACCCCATATTTAGAGGCTCATATGTGATATCAAGACTCGAGTTGCAAGTCTTAGAAACAAAATACAACCCCAACTTAGTGCTTTAGACTTTCTGTACTTCCTACTCTGTGTTAGCGAGAAATTCATGGTTGTGAGGTTGACGACTTCAACTTGCCTATGTGTGTACACATGCCAGTATGCTAACACAATTCCTGAAACAAAGTGTTTACTATATATTTATTAAGATTGTTTTTAAATATGAACTTCAACATCTTGATTGAATGATGAAACGTGAACATATGAATCAAACCTTGGTATCTGTTCACTATCAAAGGCTACAGAACCAAACAAACGAGAGCAACAACATTTCCTGTGCAACACACTATACACCTTAAATTTGAGAGTATCTTTTGCTTTCATGAAAGTTTTATGATAATTTCTATTTACACATTTTGAAGGGTGGTTTACAATTCTTCTCCATTTTGTATCTGTTATCAAATCTTTGACAAATCAGTTGCATTTTTCCCACAAACATAAAAGACACAGAATCAATAAATAAAAATACTAACATACTTCACAGACGCATCTTTTGACATGTGTAAAGAATTTTAGAGTACAAAGTAATTCGCTTTTAGTGAATGCATGAATTTTACTATCATAAAGAAGAACACTACTTAGATCATAGTAGTGAAGGATATATGTATGACTCTAAGTGACTGATGCTGCTAGTTTTTGCCAATATTTACTCTCACAATTCATTCCTTGAGGTGGCAATGTGCTCTGGCACAAGTGATAGATTATGACTAGACTGAGCCATTCATAATTTTGGTCCTTGATTTCCCAGTTTCACTTGCTGCTAGGTATAGTCATGTGGTCCAGTCCTGGCTATGAGAGGCACAGTAAAGTCTCCTGGCAGACTCCTGTCATTTTGCTTTTTTGACAAATGGAGATAGGCGGAAGAGGCATAGCCCTTCCCTCCAGCTTCCTGCTTAATGAGGCCTCCTGTAATTAACTGAAGTTTCAGAAGCTATCTTATAACCATAGACCACAATGCTAAGAACAAAAGACAACAAAATAAGGACAGTTGGACTAAAAGATAAAAAGATTCTGGATCTTTGATGGAAGCATCAGGGAGCTAAATCAATGCCAGTAAACACCTACTCTGGACTTTGTATTACATGAGAAAAATAAACTACTTAGAAGAAAATCATAATCCCCATGTCTGAGAGAGATTTTAAAGCATCTATTTTCTCACCGATCACCACTATAAAACTTATTCATGTAACCAAATACCACCTGTACCCCAATAACTTATGCAAAAATAAAATAAATAAATAAACTTCATATGGGATCAAAGACGACCCTATATAACCAAGATAGTGCTAAGTAAAAAGAATAAAGTCGGAGGTATCATGCTGCCTGACTTCCAACTATACTACAAGGCTACAGTAACCAAAGCAGCATGGTACTGGTACCAAAACAGACCTATAGACCAATGGAACAAAACAGACCCCAGAAATAACACCACACGTCTATCAACATCTGATATTTGACAAACCTGACAAAACCAATGGAGAAATGATCTCCTATTCAATTCATGGTGCTGGAAAAACTGGCTAGCCATATGCAGAAAACAGAAACTAGACCCCTTCCTTAGACCTTATGCAAAACTTAACTCAAGATGGATTAAAGACTTAAGTGTAAAATCTCAAACCATAAAAAGTCTATAAGAAAACTCAGGCAATACCATTCAGGAAACAAGCATGGGCAAAGACTTCATGAATAAAACAAAAGCAATTGTAAAGAACACCAATATTGACAAATGAGATATAATTAAACTAAAGAGCTTCCACACAGCAAAAGAAACTATCATCAGAGTGAATAGGAAACCTGTAGGATGGGAGAATTTTTTTTCCATCTACTCATCAGACAAAAATCCAGAAGTCACAAGAAGTTAAACAAATTTACAAGAAAAAAAACAACCCCATCAAGAGGTGGGCAAAGTATATGAACACTCTTCTCAAAAGACAAAATTTACATGGCCAACAAACATATTTAAAAAAAAAAAAAAAAGCTCAACATTACTGATCATTAGAGAAGTGCAAATCAAAAACCACAATGAAATACCATCTCATGCCACTCAGAATGGCATTTATTAAAAACTCTACAAGCAATAGATGCTGACAGGCAATGGGGAAATAGAAACTCTTTTACAATGCTGATGGGAATGTAAATTAGTTCAACCATTGTGGAAGACACTGTGGCAATTCCTCAAGGATCTAGAACCAGAAATATCATTTGATCCAGCAATCTCATTACTGAGTATATACCCAAAGCATTACAAATCATTCTACCATAAAGACACATGCACACGTATGTTTATTGCAGCACTATTTATAATAGCAGAGACTTGGAACCTACCCAAATGCCCATCAATGATAAACTGGATAAAGAAAATGTGGTATGTATATACCATGGAACACTCTGCATCCATAAAAAGGAATGAGATCATGTCCTTTGCAGGGACATGAATGAAGCTGGAAGACATCATCGTCAGCAAACTATCCAAGGAAGAGAAAACTAAACACTGCATGTTCTCAATCATTAGTGGGAGTTGAACGATGAGAACACATGGACACAGAGAGGGGAACAACACACACAAGGGCCTGTTGGGGGGTGGGGGACTCAGTGGAAAGAACTTACAGGATGGGTCAATAAGTGCAGCAAACCACCATGGCACATGTATACTTATGTAATACACCTGTACATTCTGCACATGTATCCTGAAATTTATAGTAAAAGAAAAAAAAAGAGTTGGAGAGAATTGAGGGTGTGTCTTGGCAAGGTTACACAAAGAATACAAGTAAAATAAAGAATAACTACTGGACAAAATAAAAAATAAAATGATAACATTTTATCTGTGAATGAGAAATAGTCAATCATTAGGAAAGACATCTCAAACTCACTTTCACTTCTACCCTCATTTTTCTTCTTTATTCCTGACCCTAAAAACTATTTCTACTACCTTAAACTACCTTAGTTATGGCCATAAAAACAGATTCCTTCCCTCTCCCTCTCAAATGTATCTGAATATATGTGTACATATGTGTATTTGCACAGCCAAATAATATATACTCAACTTTCTGAATAATTCTATCCACTTAAAACCTCATTTTAAACGTCTAGGAAAGCAATTAATATGAGCAATAAAGTTTTGACTGCATAAGAGATGCTTCTAATATACTTTATTTCCAAGACTAGATCAATGTCTTTGCATAGTTTTTAAGAATAATAAACTGATCACATATCCCTTCCAGCTTAAGGATTTATCATTAAGCTTGGTTTCAAATTAACTGAAACAGAGCTACCCACAGAAATAGCAAAGAGTAACGATCTCATAAATGAGGTTTCTTCTTCACCAATATGACTCATCAGAAGCCCGGATTTGAAGAATGCATTTGCCTTCAAAACCTGAATGCTATTCTAATCCTGACTCCTTGTACAGACCTGGAAATTTACCTAAATTGTTAACGCCCTGGCTACTAAATTGACACAATAGTAATTTCTTCCTGTTTATCTCTTAAGATGTTGAGGAAGTTACCAATAAATTTTAAAGTAGTGTACATATCAATGCTATTAAAAGATCTGTTTTCATTTCATACACTCCAGAAATACCCAGTTACCAATTTAAATATAACAAGTAGTCCTCTATCTACATAATATGATATTATCAGCCACACAATAAAATAACTAGGGCACGGAAAACATCTCATCCGTATATTTCTACTTGGATGAAATACAAGATTATTAGCCTAAATGTTTTTTTTTTTTAATCTGAAGTTATTTAACCAAGTAACAGTCTGATGGACACAGAGCCAACAAGTAAAATTATAAATTTCCTTAAAATAAACTTCTGGAAAAAGATTCTACAGTTTCCATATATTTGGGTAGTATTTTTAAACTATTCTAAAGGAAGTACCCAGAGTCTCAATCTGTCCAGTCTGCTCTTAATCCACAAAAAAACAAGACTATGGTATACGACAGTTTATTTAAAAAAAAAAAAAAGATCTTTGCATATAATATTTTTTTTAAAAAATCAGTATTCTAAAAAACATACAAATACAAACCATTCTTAAATATATGCTTACGAAAAGTATTACAATCATTAGCATTTTCATGGTGCTCAGAAAGATAAGATTTAAATGGTATGCTCATAACTAATTAATTGGAAAAACAGAAAAGTCAAAGAGATCAGTTAGAAAAACAATTGTCTAGTATGTCCTGTGTTAAGAAAGGAAATGTATATTACTTACTTTCTAGGAGTGCATAATTAATATTACCTACTTTACGATTAATGTCATAAAAAAACAAAGTAGAGTATAGTTTTCAAGTTGAATTTTCCTTCTCACAATACCAGCCTTCTTAAAGAGACTAAAGGTACTGTCACACATTCTCATTTAACATCCCTATGCAGAGAGGTAGAAAGTGAGAGGAGATGAGGAAAGATGAAGCAAAATATTTTGATAAAAGATAAAAATATTTTGATAAAAGATAAAAAGTCACAAATCTAATAATCTCAAGAGTTAAAAGCTGAAAAGCATAACAAATCACGTAATTGCTGAAAATCCAGTTTTTAAAAACCATTAAAATAATCAGAGAAAAAGGATACATTATATATTAAGGAACAAAGATAAGAATTACACAAAACTTCTGCTCAGAAACATTGAAAGCCCAAAGACAATGGACAGGATAAAAATAAACCTAACCATGAATTATACACCTAGCAAAAATCTCTACCAAAAAAAAAAAAGGTGAAATAATGACTTGATACACACAAACAGATGTAATTCATTGCCAGCAGACATTCACTGCAAGAAATATTTAAAATACTCTTGTGGTAAGAAGAAAAGTAATTCCAGAGGAAAATTTTGATGTGTAATTAACAATGAAGAACACTGGAAATAATATGTAAATATGAAAGCTTTTCAAATTTTTGAAAACCCTTTAAAAGATAATAAGTTGTTTAAATCAAAACTCAAAACACCACATTGTGTGATTTACAACACATGTAGAAACAAAATACATTGGTACACAAAGGCTAGCAAAGGGCAAAGTGTTTGTTGTAAAATTCTTATACTATATAAAAAGTGGTAAAATATTGTTTGAAAATAGACTGTGCTAAATGAAGGATACAATTGTACACACTAGGACTATTAAAAATAGTATACTTGATAAGGTGACCAGGCACGGTGGCTCATGCCTGTAATCCCAGCACTTTGGGAGTCTGAGGTGGGTGGATCACCTAAGGTCAGGAGTTCAAGACTGGCCTGACCAACATGGCAAAACCCCATCTCTAATAAAAAATACAAAAATTAGCCAGGCATGATGGTGTATGCCTGTAACCCCAGCTACTCAGGAGGTTGAAGCAAGAGAATCGCTTGAACTCGGAGGCGGAGTTTGCGGTGAGCCGAGACCATGCCATTGCACTCCAGCCTGGGCAACAAGAGCAAAACTCCATCTCAAAGGAAAAAAAAATAGTATAATTGATAAGCCAATAATATAGACAGAATAAAATGAATTATTCAATTCAAAAGATAGGAAAAGAGAAAGAACAGAGAACAAATGGAATAGAAAAAAATAGCAAGACCGATTTAAACCTGTGCGTAATCACATTAAATATAAATTGTCTAAACTCTACTATCAAAAGGCAGAGATGATTAGACTGGATTAAAATTTTAAAAGCAAGACCCAACTAAATGCTGGATACAACAACCCCACTTTAAAATATAAACACAGTAATAGATAAAATGTACGAAGATGGTAAAAGATATGCCATGTTATCACTAATCAAAATGAAGTTGAAGTACTTAAATTAGTATTGCATAAAGTGATTTCAAAGATTATTACTACAAATTTTGCTTCAAAGTAAATAAAGCAAAACCTGATACAACTGAAAGGAGTGACAGACAAATCCATAATTATAGTTGAAAATTTCTATACCCCTCTCAGTGATAGAAAATTTGGACCAAAAAAAGATCAGTACAGATAAAAAGACCTGAATAGCACCAACAAGTTTACTTAAATGAAATTTCTCAACAACTCTACCAACGTTATAAAAATACATGTTCTATTAAAGTGTATACAGAACACTTACTATAATATACCAGATTCTGAGCTATAAAACAAGTCAAATAAAATGAAAAGAACAAACTATATTCTAACCAAAATTGAATTAAATTACAAACACACAACAGAAAAAAATTTTAAATGTCCATATTGTTTATACTTTCCAGGTAATCTAAAGGTCAAATAAAAAAATCAAATAAAATTGTAAAACATTTTGAATTTAATAAAAATGAAAGCACAACATATCAAATTTATGAGATTCAACTAAAGTAGTGTTTAGAGGGAAATTTATAGCACTTATAGATAAAAGAAGATCTCAAGTCAATTATCTAATCTTGCATCTATTTGCAGAAACTAAAAAGATGAACAAATTAAACTCCAAATGGGCAGAATCATGAAAATAAGAAAGATAAAAAATGAATAATAGTAAAATAATTTTTAAAAAATAAAACCAAAGGTTGATTACTTGAAAAGTTCAAGTCAGCTGATAAACTCTGTCCAGAAGGATCAAAAGACAGAGAAAGGAGGGGACAGAGAAACACAATCAAAATCAGGAAAAGAGAGGAGATATCACTACATAACCTACAGATGTTAAAATAATAAGGGAAAGTGGTGAACTTTATGTCAGTAATTATGAACACTTTGAAGAAATATTTAAATTCCTTAAAATATATGATCTACTAAAGCTCACTGAAAAAGAAAAAAGTAATCTAAATAATCCTGTATTTACTAAGGAAAATAAATTTATGGTTTCAAAACTTTTCACAAAGAAAAGTTCTGACTCATTTGGCTTCACTTATGAATTCTACCAAACACTTAAGAAATATTATATGTACTGCAACTCTTCCAGAAAATAAGACGGGATATGTCCCCATTCATTCTATGAGAACGTCATTACCCTAACACCAAAACTAGATAAAGTCATCCAAAAAAAAAAGACCAGTATTTCTCACAAAAGACAAAAAATTCCTTGTAAGTTTAGCCAAATGAACCTAACTATATATAAATTAATTATCACAGCCACATTGGCTTTACTCTGAAACACAACTGATCTAAAGTTATAGATCAGTAACTATCATCAATACAGTTCATCAATTCCAGAGCCTACAAAATACCATCTAAAAATAGCATATAAATACCATATATAGAAAAGCCCCTACATGAAATTTAACAACCAATTGTGATTAAAATTACCTGCAAACTAGGAATGGAAGGGGATTCCTTGACACTAAGAAAGAACATCTATGAAGAAATTACTGCTAACATCATACTAACGGAGTGCTTTCCTCCTAAGTTCAGGAACAAGTCCATTTCAATTCTACACAACTGTAGAGGTCCTATCCTGTATAATAATGTAAGAAAAAAAAATCAAGCATATATGAATTGGGTAAACAAATTATCCCTCTTTTTAGCCCCAGAATATAAGATAAGTCTATGTAGAAAAATCTGTGGAATACACCCACAAAAACTCTATTATAATTAGTGAGTTAAACACATTTGTAAAATGCAGAGTTAACATTTTAAAATCTGCTGTGTTTCTATACACTAGCAATGAATAATCGGTAATGTAAATTTAAAACAAAACATTGTCATTTACAATAGCACCAGAAATTATCAAGTATTTAGGGAGAAACTTAAAATATTTACAAGGTTAGGGAAAGGGCCAAGATGGCCAATTAGAAGCAGCTTCTCTTTGCAGCTCCCACTGAGAACTCCCACTGAGTGAACCCTGCTCCATCAACTGAGGTATCCAGGTTCTCTCAATGGGACTGCCTAGGTTGTTGAGCCACACAGAGAGAGGAAAAGAAGAGTAGAGCAATGACCTGAGAGCTGCAGGGGATAGGGGGAGCTCCCACACCCCGCCAAGGGAGGTGGTGAGTGACTGTGCCACCCCACCTGGAAGCCACACAATTTCCATGTATTTATGAATCTCATGGATCAGGAGATCCCCTTGTAAGCCTATGTCACCAAGGCTTTGGGACAAAGCTGTGCAATCCGCTTCAGTTGCGGCCAGCGGCAGCAGGCTAGCCACTGCCTAAGATGACTGTGCTCCTGGGAGGAGGGGTGGCTGCCGTCACTGCACCTCCGATCGGCTGTTTTCTCCCTGCTGGTATTAGGGAGAATAGGTGGTTTGGACTGAGAAGAATTCTTAAAAGTGCAGCACAGTGGCTATGGCAGATTTTGGCCAGACTGCTGCTTTACGTGGGATCCGGATCTGTCCTTCCTCACCAGGCGGGGATTCCCTGCAGCAACTCCAGCTAGGGGTTTACAGACAGAACTCTGATATCCCTGGAAAGGAGCCACTGGGGGAGGGGCAGAGATGGTCTCACAGTTCAGTGGATCTAGTCTTTCCTGCCTCCTGGCAGTCCAGACAAGGGGGATTCTCCCCAACAAAGCCGAACATGCTCAGCCAAGGGGCAGCCAGACTGCTTCTCTAAGCAGGTCCCTGATCCTGTGCCTCCTGACTGGGTGAGACCTCCCAACAGGGGTCGCCAAACACCTCATAGAAGAGTGTTCTGACTGGCATCAGCCTGGTGACCCTCTGGAACAGAGCTCCCAGAGGGAGAAGCAAGCAGCAGTTTGCTGTTCTGCAGCCTCCACTAGTGATACCTCCAGGCATGGGAGGAACTCAAGTAAATTGGGTCTGGAGTGGTCCTCCAGGAAACCACAGCAGTCCTGAGGAAGAGAGGCCTGTTAAAAAAAATAATAAAAAAAAAGAAAGAAAGAAAGGAATCACAACATCTACAAAAAAGACCCTACAAAAACCCCATTCAGTGGTCAGCAGCCTCAAAGATCAAAGGTAGATAAACCCACAAAAATGAGAAAGAACACAAAAACAGCAAAAACTCAAAAAGCCAGAATGCCTATTTTCCTCTAAATGATTACAGTACGTCTCAAGCAAGGGCACAGAACTGGGCTGAAGCTGAAATGGATAAACTGACAGAAATAAACATCAGAAGGTGGGTAATAATGAACTTCACTCAGCTAAAAGAGTATGTTCTAACCCAATGCACAGAAGCTAAAAACCATGATAAAGCACTACAGGAGCTCTTAACCAGAATAACCAGTTTAGAGAGGGACATAATCAACATGATAGAGCTGAAAAACAAAACACAAGACCTTTATGATGCAACCACAAAAAGCCAAATAGACCAAGTGGAAGAAAGAATTTCAGAGATTAAAGACTATCATGCTGAAATAAGGCAGGCAGCAAGATTAGAGAAAAAAGAATGAAAAGGAATGAACAAAACCTCCGAGAACTATGGGATTATGTAAAAGGACTGAACTTACAATGGATTGGGGTACCTGAAAGAGATGAGGAGAATGAAACCAAGTTGTAAAACATACCTCAGGATATCATCTAGGAAAACTTTCCCATGTTAACAAGAAGGCCAACATTCAAATTCAGGAAATCGAGAGAACTACAATAAGATACTCCATGAGAAGGTCAACCCCAAGACACATAATCATCAGATTTTCCAAGGTCAAAATGAAGGAAAAAATGTTTAGGGCAGCCATAGATAAGATCGGGTGAAGCCAGGTCACCTACAAAGGAAAGACCATCAAACAGCAGACCTCTCAGTGGAAATCCTACAAGCCAGAAGAGATTCGGGGCCAATATTCAACATTCTTAAGGAAAAGAATTTCCAACCCAGAATTTCACATCCGGCCAAACTAAGCTTCATAAACAAAGGAGAGATAAGATTCTTTTCAGTCCAGCAAATTCTGAGGGAATTCATCACTAACAGGCCTACCTTGCAAGAGGTCCTAAGGAAGCACCAAATATGAAATAGGAAAACCATTACCAAACACACAAAAACACACTGAAGTTCAAAGACCAATGACACTATGAAGCAACTACATTAGCAAGTCTTCAAAATAGTCAGCCAGCATCATGATGACAGTCTAATTCACACATAACAATATTAACCTTAAATGAAAATGGGCTAAATGCCCTGATTAAAAGACACAGAATGGCAAGCTAGATAAAAAGACAAAACTAGTTGGTGTGCTGTATTCAAGAGAACCATCTCACATGCAAAGACACACACAGGCTCAAAATAAAGGGATGGAGGAATATTTACCAAGCAAATGGAAAGCAGAACAAAGCAGGGGTTACAGTCTTAGTTTCTGACAAAACAGACTTTAAACCCACAAAGAACAAAAATGGAAAGGGCATTACATAATGGTAAAGGGTTCAATTCAACAAGAAGAGCTAACTATCCTAAGTAGATATGCACCCAATTTCATAAAACAAGTTCTTAGAGACCTACAAAGAGACATAGAATCCCACACAATAATAATGGGTGGCTTTAACACCCCACTCTCAATATTAGACAGATCAATATGAAAAATTAACAAAGATATTTAAGATTGAACTCAGCTCTGCATCAAGTGGATATGATAGACATCTACACAACTCTCCACCCAAAAACAGAATATACATTCTTCTTGGTGCCACATGGCACTTACTCTAAAATTGATCAAATAATTGGCTGTAAAACACTCCTTACCAAATGCAAAAGAACTGAAATCATAACAGCCTCTCAAATCTCCATGTAATCAAATTAGAACTTAAGATTAAAAAATCCACTCAAACCACACAGCTACATGGAAAATGAACAACCTGCTCCTGAATGACTTCTGTGTAAATAAAGAAATTAAGGTAGAAATCAAACAGTTCTTTGAAACCAACGAGAACAGAGACAACATACCAGAATATATGGGATGTAGCTAAAGCAGTATTAAGAGGGAAATTTATAGCACTAAGCACCCACAACAAAAAGCTAGATCTCAAACCAACATCCTTACATCAAAACTAAAGCAACTAAAGAACCAAGAGCAAACAAACCCCAAAGCTAAAAGAACACAAGAAATAACCAAGATCAGAGTGGAACTGAAAAACCCTACAAAAAAAAAAAAAAAAAAATCAATGAATCCAAGAGCTGTTTTTTTGAAAAAAAAATTAATAAAATAGACTGCTAGCTAGCTAGACTAATGAAGAAAAGAGAAAAATCAAATAGACACAATACAAAATGACAGGGTATCACCACTGACCCCACAGAAATAATAACTATCAGAATACTGTAAACACTTCTAGGCAAATAAATTAGAAAATCTAGAAGAAATTGATAAATTCCTGGACATATATACCCTCTCAAGACTGAATCAAGAAAAAGTTAAATTCCTGAATAGACCAATAATCGGTTCTGAAATAGAGGCAGTAATAAACAGCCTACCAATCAAAAAGAGCCCAGGACTAGACAGATTTACAGCTAAGTTCTACCAAAGTTACAAAGAGGAGATGGTACCATTTCTTCTGAAAGTGTTCCAAACAATTGAAAAAGAGGGACTCCTCCCTAACTCATTTTATGACACCAGCATCATCCTTATACTAAAACCTGGCAGAGATATAACAAAAAATGAAAACTTCAGGCCAAACCACTATGACACATTTTTTCATATGTAACAGACCTACACATCCTGCACATGTACCCAGAAACTTAAAATTCAATTAAGTTTTAGAAAATATTTTTAAGGTTTATAATTGGTAAATATAAAACATTACATAGAGAAATTAAAGAGGACCTAAAGAAATTAGGAGACATATTGTGGTAATGAATCAAAAGACAGTATTGTGAAGAAGTCATTTTTCCCCAAATAGATCTAAAGACTCAACACAATCCCAAACAAAACTCCAGAAACCTTTTGTAGAAAGTGTCAAGGTGAAGCCCAAATTTCTGAGAAAATGCAAATGATCTAAAATATACAAAATACTTTACAAAAAAGAAGAAAGTTATAGGACTTAGACAACCTGATTTCAAGACTTTATTATAAAGTTTCAGTAATCAAGATAGTGTGACTTCGAGATATACATATAGATTATGGAAACAGAATGGAAAATATGTAAGCAGACCTATCTATATTTGAGCAATCCATTTTTGACAAAAGTGCCAGAGAAACTCAATGGAGAAGAGGGAATCTTTTCAACAAGTGGTGCTGGAATAATTGCATATCCCTAAGTGAAAAAAATATATACATAATAAACCTCACACTGCCTATAAAAATTAACTGAAATGACTCATAAACCTAAAGTTTTAATGCTTCTATAAAAAAACAGGGCAAAAATTTTTGTCCTTAGGTTAGGCAAAGATTGTAAGGCACAAGAAGCAATAACAGAAAAATAAATAAATTAGAGTTCACAAACATTTAAATAGTTTCCTGTCCAAAGCCACTGTTTAAAAAATGAAAAGCAAGCCACAAACTGGGAGAAATAAATTTGGAAAACATGTAAAGAGTTGTGACAGTTCTGAGATTTTATACTACCAGCAAACTGACAAGTTAGCTCCCCACCCGCCACCAGTTTGATGGATTCTGGCAGAAGACATGAGATTCCTGAGTCACAGACACAGGACTTTATTACTCAAGTAGTGGGGTTGGTGGGATGTTTGTGTGTGACTGGCCCTGATGGATGCTGCACATGCAGATTTGTGTTGCCACTGAGTAACCCCAAGCATAATAGCCCAGTCTTATTTAAGGGCTGCAAGAAAACACAGGAGATAGCTTTATTATCTTGGACAGCAAGTATATCCTCCCTTTCCCAAAAGGAAAACAATATCTCAATTATCCAAGGCTTTTTTGCTATACAAACTCCTTTGAAAAGATAGTCTAGAACAATAGTTGTCAACTCCCCTGCTCACAAAATGTGCACAAATGAGAGAGGTCCATAAAGAATTATCTCCAAACAATAAATAGGTATGCAGAGAACATAAAAAACCCTTAAAACAAGACAAGCCACAATTTTAACAAAATTGTTGAAAAGATTCAGAAAAGAGAATAGATGTTTTCACAATACTGTTAGAAGTAGGGCCAGGTGATTCAAAAAACACTTCAAAAAAAGATGCTGATGGAAAAAAAGCATATAAAAAAGTATTCAATGTCATTAGTTGTTAAATATAAATTAAAACTCCAATGCAATGTCCCAACACACCCTCTAGAATGACTAAAATTTTAAAAGATTGACAACAAGCACTGTGGAGCAACTGGAAATCTCCAACGTTGCCAGTGGGAATTCAAAGTCGTACAGACACTTTGGAAAACAGTATGACATTTTCTTATAAAGTCAAACTCATCCCTACCACCTGACCTAGAAATTCCATTCATAAGTATTTACCCAAGATAAATAAAAACATATGACCACACAAACATTTGTGTGTTCATGTTCCTAGCAGCTTTATTCATAATTGTTAAAACCTGGATATTGTGAATTAATTCTTCATGCATCTCCTGTGTTTCTATGTGTCTTGCTAATAGAGGCACTGATTGCGTTTGCCTTGGGCTATCTCTTTAAGCATGTGTATAGAACAATTTTACTTTTTTAAAGACAAGTTAAATTAAAAATATATGTAAAACATAAGCATTTGGAAAAATGTTATCAGAATTCAAGAGACTTGCCAAGCTATTTAACTCAAAGTTCTAGAGTCATCTTCACAATGATAAATTGCTGAGGGAAAAATAATCAGCAGTCTCTTGCTTCTGCACAGGTAGATGATTCTTCACAGCCAGAAACTGAATGCTGACACCTAAGATTGGAACTATTTGCAGAATCAACATTGGGAAATGATCTTCACATGGAACTTCCCCCCTGCTTCCACAAGGATCTGCAGGTAATTACAGAAGCAGAGAAATGTCTACACTTTTTTCATAATTGAGAAAGCTTTTTACCATCTACATTTACTCTCCCTTGTGATAGAACTCTATTGATCATTTAAAAAAAAAAAAAAAAGCAACCCAATACCTTCATCCTGGTGTCTATGACTTAAAAAGCTTCTTGCATGATTGAAACTGACATCTCTTGGGAGTTTTGAAAAAACTGTATTGAAATTACAAAACTAATTTGGTAACACCGTATTTTAGTTAGATATATAAACATAACACAGAAATTTACACAACATCCTGCCCCAAGCACAAATAGAATTCATTTTCTAATTCTGAAGAAAAATGAGATGAGTATGTAAAAATCATACTTTATCTTAAATTTTTGAAATATATATAATATACATATATGTGTGTACATATAATACTAGCATTTTATTATGCTAGGTAAGTTAAACAAGGTACTTCAAATTGTTTGAAAAGCTATTTGATAGAAACTCTTTACTGTAGAATCTTAAAGAAAATAACTATATAATTTAACATACATAGTTATAAAAGCAAAAACACCATAATTAACAGAAAAGGAGTATCTTAATTACCAAGGAGAAAGTCACTAATGTGTTAATTTTTAAGGTAAAAACGTAAGGTGAAGATCAGCAGTTCCAAGGAGATGGGGAATGGAAAAATAAGTGGATTACCAAGGATTTAAGACTAGTGACAATATTCTCATTATACATGAATGGTGGATACATGTCATTATATATTTGTTCAAACCCATAGAATATACAATAGCAAGAGCGAGGGAAAACAGGATAGCCATATGCAGAAAACTGAAATTGGACCCCTTCCTTAAACCTTATACAAAAATTAACTCAAGATGGATTAAAGACTTAAATGTAAAACCCAAAACCATAAAACCCTACAAGAAAACCTAGACAATACCATTCAGGACATAGGCATGAGCAACAACTTCAGGAACAAAACGCCAAAAGCAATTGCAACAAAAGCCAGAATTGACAAATGGGATCTAATTAAACTAAAGAGCTTCTGCACAGCAAATGAAACTATCATCAGCGTGACCAGGCAACCTATAAAATAGGAAAAAATGTTTGCAGTCTACCCATCTGACAAAGTTCCAACATCCAGAATTTACAAGAAACTTAAATTTACAAGAAAAAAAAAATGATCCCATAGAAAAGTGGGTAAAGGGTATGAACAACCACTTCTCAAAAGAAGATATTTGTGTGGCCAAAATATGAAAAAAAGCTCAACATCACTGATCATCAGAGAAATGCAAATCAAAACCACAATGAGATATCATCTCACGCCAGTCAGAATGGTGATTATTCAGAAGTCAGAAAACAACAGATGCTGGCAAGGCTGCGAAGAAATAGGAATGCTTTTACACTGTTGCGGGGATCTAAATTAGTTCAACCATTGTGGAAGACAGCGTGGCACTTCCACAAGGATCTAGAGCCAGAAATACCATTTGACCCAGCAATCCCATTACTGGGTATATACCCAAAGGAATATAAATCATTATACTATTAAGACATATGCACATGTATGTTTATTGCAGCACTATTTATAATAGCAAAAAGTTGGAACCAACTCAAATGCCCATCAATGATAGACTGGATAAAAAAAATGTGGTACATATACACCATGGAATACTCTGCAACCATAAAAAGGAATGAGATCATGTCCTTTGCAGGGATATGAATGAAGCTGGAAGCCATCATGCTCAGCAAACTATCACAGGAAGAGAAAACCAAACACTCCATGTTTTCACTCATAAGTGGGTGTTGAACAATGAAAACACATGGACACAGAGAGGGGAACAACACACACCAGGGCCTGTTGGGGGTGGTGGGAGGGGAGGAAACTTAGAGGACAGGTTAATAGGCACAGCAAAACACCATGGCATATGTATACCTCTGTAACTAATCTGTATGTTCTGCACATGTATCCCATTTTTTAGAAGAAAAGAAGATTCAAAAAAAATAGCAAGAGTGAACCCCAATGTAAACTATGAACTGTGGGTGGTAATGATTTGCCAATGTAGTTCATCAGCTGTAACAAGTACATCATTTCCGGTTGGAAATGTGGCGGCGGGAGCAGGGTATGCATGTGTGAGGTGGGGGTTCAGAGGCCCTCTATACCTTCCTCTCAATTTGGCTGTGAACTTAAAACTTCTATTTAAAAAATTAACTTTTTTTAAGTTGGAAAGTAAGAATTGTTCTTCTTTTCAAAGTCTTTCATTTAAAGACTATGTATTATGTGATTTTGAGAAACGCAAATCAAAACCACATTGAGATACCACCTCACGCCAGTTAGAATAGCAATCATCAAAAAATCTGGAGACCACAGATGCTGGAGAGATGTGGAGAAATGGGAACGCTTTTATACTGTTGGTGCGAGTTTAAATTAATTCAACCATTGTAGAAGACAGTGTGGCAATTCCTCAAGGACCTAGAAACAGAAATACCATTTGACCCAGAAATTCCATTACTGGGTATATACCCAAAGGATTATAAATCATCCTATTATAAAGTCACATGTACATGTATGTTTACTGTGGCACTGTTTACAATAGCAAAGACGTGGAACCAACCCAAATG
>CAUYLG010077695.1:0-10046 GCA_963573385.1 Cacajao melanocephalus
CTTTTATGCTGTTGGTGAGAGTGTAAATTAGTTCAAGCACTATGGAAGACAGTGTGGCAATTCCTCAAGGATCTAGAAATAGAAATACCATTTGATCCAGCAATCCCATTACTGGGTACATACTCAAAGGATTATAAAACAAGCTATTATAAAGACACATGCACACATATGTTTATTGTGGCACTGTTCACAATAGCAAAGAGTTGGAACCAACCCAAAGGCCAGTCTCTTTAACCCATCAAGTAAAAAAAAAAATTTTTTAATTATAAAATGGGCAAAGTCTTTGAGAAATATGGGAAAATATACTGTGACTAAACTTAAACATTATTGGCATTATTGAGAGAAGGAGAAAAAGTAAACAATCAAAAAACATATTTGAGGAAATAATTCAGGAAAATTTCCTGAATTTTGCTAGAGACATAGACATCAAAATACAAGAAATCCAGAGAATGCTTGCAAGAAATCATACAAAATAGGCATCACCAAGGGATATAGTCACCACACTACCTAAGATCAGTGGTAAAGAAACAATTTTAAAAGCTGCTGTATAAAAAGATTAAATTATGAACAAACGGAACTTTATTGGGATAACAATGAACTTCTCAGCAGAAACTTTACAAGCCAATAAATATAGGAGACCTATTTTCAGTATTTGTTTTGTTTTGTTTTGTTTTGAAACAGTCTCGCTCTGTCACCAGGCGCAAGGCTCACTGCAACCTCTGCTTCCCAGGTTCAAGCAATTCTCCTGCCTCAGCCTCCCGAGTAGCTGGGACCACAGGCGTGTGCCACTATACCCAGCTAATTTTTGTATATATATATTTTTTTAAGTAGAGATGGGGTTTCACCATGGTCTCCATCTCTTGACCTCGTGATCCGCCTGCCTCGGCCTCCCAGAGTGCTGGGATTACAGGCGTGAGCCACTGAGCCCAGCTATTTTCAGTATTCTTAAAAGAAATTCCTACTAAAAATTTCATATTCTGCCAAACTAAGCTTGGTCTCCAAGCACAGTAAAGATGGTATTATGTGCCTAATGCCTTTGAGACCCCTTGGGTGACAGCTGCCTTGAATGAGGGGCCATTATTAATCTGGAGGTACTTATAAAGTCCAAAGTGAATAACTATCTCATTAATTAGTACTTTATTCACCTCAGAGGCTTTCTCTGTTTGACATAGAAATATTTCTACCCAGTTAGTGAAGGTATCTACACATGCAAGGAGGTACTGGGTGCCCATTATCTTTGGCATATGGGTAAAATCCATCTGCTATTCTTCCCCTGGGTAGCCTCCCACTCCTTGGGTTTGAGGGGAATAAGCCATTGATTGAAAGGATCATTTTTAAGGCAGGTCTCACAAGCATTAATGACCTGTTTGACCATTTTTTGGCAGAGTTTTACCTGAAAACAATCTTTGGGCCAATTAGTAGGTTTTATTCCTACCTAGTTGGAAGTCTTGGTGAAGAATTTTAAGAACTTTCCATTAGCTGGAAGCTGGTAGATGAACCTTGCTATGCTCTGATTGTAACCATCCTGAGGAATAAAAGGTGTATCCTAGAATGGAAATACAATGACTCATTATATTTACACAGGAGTATATTGAGGTTTTATTTATTTTATGGAGCCTCTCAGATCAGAAAGGACTCAAGTGGATCAGAAATCTGGTGCCCTCTCACTGTCAATTTAGCTGATTGGTCTGCCAACCTATTTCCCTTGGCTATTTTGTCCATCCATTTTTGGTGGCTTTTACAATGTATTACTGCTCCTTTCCATGGCTGGAAAACCAAGGATACCAGTCTAGACTGTTAACTTCCTGATAGTATTTAATGAGAAACCTACTAGCTGTGAGGAAGTCCCTCTCTTTCCAGAGAGTGGCATGGGCATAAAGGACTAGGAAAGCATTCTCAGAATGAATTTTAATGTTAACTTCTTTCCTTTATTTAATTCAAGTAAATAAGGGCAATTATCTCATGAAGGCAATTATCTCAGCTTTTTGAGCACTTGTGCCCAAGGTGAAGGCATGCTCTAAATAATATCATTCATAATGACTACTGCATACCCTGATTTATAGATTCCTTGTTCTACAAATAACTTCCCTTCATAAAGAAAGTCCAGTCTGGGTTCTCTAAGATGGTTTCTTTGAGGTCCACTCTTGCCACATCGGTTTGCACTATCTGTTCACAGTCATGTTGAAGCTCCCCAGCTTCCTCTGTGAGGAAGGGTTTAGGGATGGACAGATTGTTAAATGGACTGCAGATCCTTCTAATAGCAGAGATTAATATTTGAGGAGGTAGTTGTACATCAGCCAGAGACTACACTTAGAAGACAGAGGTCCAACCACATTATGCGGGGTATAAATGGTTAAGTTACTCCCCATGGTTCGCTTAGTAGCCTCTGGTACCAGCAAGGCTATCTCTGCAACTGCCTAGAGGAAGACTGGCCATCCTTTGACTACAAAATCAAGATCCTTGCTTACGCAGCTTCTGGATTGCTGGACGGGAACTTGGGCCTGGGTTAGAACTACAGGCCCATTCCCTTACCTTCTGATACATAAATATTTAACATCTTTTCTATGGAAAGACTATGAGCTGGTGCCTCAAGCAAGGCTTGTTTTAATTTGTCAAAGGCATTTCTATCATCTGCTTCACAAATTAGGTAGTAAGTCTTAGTTGCCTCGGTCTCCTTTATTAGGTCACATAAGGGATAAGCTATTTCAATGTACCCATGTATCTATAGTCTGCAAAATCCTGGAATGCCCAACAATCCCCTCAGCTAATTAGAGGTTTTGGGGAGGAGAAAGAAGGAGATAGGCTTAATCCTTCCTTTGCCTAGTGCCCTGGTCCCTCTGACAAGACTAGACCTAGGTACTTTACTAAAGTCTGACAGAGCTGAGTTTTAGATTTTGAGACCTTATCTCTTCTTTGCCAAAAAATTAAGAAGAGCCTTACTGCCCTCCAGAGAGATTTCTTCATTTGGGGCACAAAGGAGAATGTCATATACACATTGTAATACTTTGAGCATAAAGGAACTCAGAGAGAACTTTGGACAATGCTTGCCCAAATAGGTAGGGATTGTCTCAGAATCCCTCTGTCAACACAGTCCAGGTTAGCTGGGTGGTCTGGTTAGAGGGATCATAGAATGTAAACAAATACTGGAGTCACAATGTAATGTTATTCAGAAAAAAGACATCCTGTAGGTCCAAGACAATGAATCACTTAGTTCCCTCAGGTACCTGAGTTAGCAGGGTATAGGGATTGGGAACCACCAGATGAATTGAAATCACAGCCTCATTAACTAGGCAGAGGTCCTAGACCAGTCTCCACTTCCCATTGGTTTTTTGTGTCCCCAATATTAGGGTATTACAAGGGCTGTTGCTGGGTTTGAGGAGGCCCTGCATTCTCAGGTTATCAATGATGGCTTTTCATAAACTCTGGTTTTAAGGAATATTGTCTCTAGTTGGGGAAGCAGGTGGGATCTTTAAGGTGGATCCTGACCAGTATGGAGTTTGTGACTTGGCCAGTTTTCCCTCGAGTTGCCCAAACTTCTGGATTAATATTGGTCTCCACTAGGGGGAGACAAAAGTCTATCTTGGAGCCATATTCACCAGGTCTCTCTTGTAGGGACAAGAGTGAGACTGAGACTTGCCCTGAATGAGGATTTCTAGGATGGGGTGCGGCAAGCTTGAGAAAGAACCTGGATAGGGAGGATGGGGTGGACCTGGAGGAGCAGAGCCAGAGGAGTGGGCTCCCTGTCAGAGGTGCCTCTGGAGTTTGCTTCCCTGTTCCCTTGGGATTGCCTTTTGCATTTTTTTTTCTCCAGAGTGTGAGGGTTAAAGGAGTCCCAGTGGTTCAGAAAACATTCAAAAGGAATACATCTGCAAAGAGGGGAAGAGGGTTCCCTTTGTTTCTCTCTCTTTCAAGTGAAAACCCAACCCGGGATATGTTAGGGAGAGAAAAACAAAAAAGACACACCTTTCTTTGTTCCCTTTTTTCCCTCCCCGAGTCCTGGAGGCTATGAGGGTCAACATTTAGGGGTATGAATGCAACTTCCATCTATGTAGCAAGGAGTCTTAGTGGGTAGGAATATTTGCGCTTACCTATGCTGCCCTATCCTCCCACTGTCAGTAACCTTTAGATTCCCTAGACCTGATCTATGCCATGGTTGTGAGCAAGTTATTCACCCATGAACTGGGAAGACCTCATCAGCAGGGATAGTCATGCTCAACAGCACTGTGTTCTATCCTTCTGCTATAACTGCCTCTGGGTCCCTCAGATCTAGTCTCCTTTTTAGGGCTTGAAATAAAAGCTTTAAATTAAATTTGGGGCAAAAATGTGCCTCAAGAGGATGTATGGGCCCATTAAATTAGTCCCGGGTGACCCTCATCAAATTGCAGCCAGCAACCATGGGGTAGCTCTTCTGTCAATTTCCTATTATAACGAAAATGCTAAGGTGAAGCTGTAGAATTAGATAATTAGGATTTTTCTCAAACAAAGAAGAGGAAGGAAGTCTTGGTAATTGAAAACGTATCCTAATAAGAAGCCCCCCAAAAGGAAAAAAGTCAATCTCTTGCATAGAAAATCTCCCTGTATTCATAGAACTATGTGGACTCCTGACATGGTGCAAACAACAACTTAAATGCAGGAGAGGAAAAACGCCTAGGATAAAGAGCCTCTTGCCCTATGTAAATAGCTTCCTTCAACAGGGGAAAAAAGTTCTCAGTCCTTACATCCTTCTTACTTCTAAGAATAAGCAGATACTGCATTGTTCTGAATTTCCCTCTTGATAACTAAGCAAAATGCTCATTCAACCCAGTAATATTATCTCTGTGGTTTGCAACAATACCTTTAACATTGTATATAAAAAAGACATAGGAGCCATGACAGTCATGAAACACAGAAGGAAAATGGCAGGAAAGACTGGAGACTGTGAGTGACACCAAAAATGGGTAGTCAGGAACTGGAGTCAGTTCATGGGCCTTGGGATAACACTGAGGTGTGGCCTCAGCCAGATACCCTCAGTTGCCTCAGGATCTCCTTCCACTCCCATGTGTTAACTAGACCTTCATGAAGAAAGACTGAATTGGAACAAAGCCAACATTCCCAATATCCAGGGGCGATGGGGTAGTGATAAAAAAGTCCTTCCCAGCAAGCCTGTCCTCTGCAGACATGCCATTTGTTGTTGTTGTTTTTTTTTTTTTTCTTGAGATAGAGTCTCACTCTGTCACCCTGTCACCCAGGCTGGAGTGCAGTGGTGCAATCTCAGCTCACTGCAACCTCTGCCTCCTGGGTTCCAGGGGTTCTCCTGCCTTAGGCTCCTGAATAGCTGGGATTACAGATGCCTGCCACCATCCTGGCTAATTTGTTTGTATTTTTATAGTAGAGATGATGTTTCGCCATGTTGTCCAGGCTGGTCTTGACCTCCTGACCTCAGGTGATCCACCCACCTTAGATTCCCAAAGTGCTGGGATTATAGGGCCATTCACTCTTAACTGGCTGAGAGTGGCCTGGTACTTCATCTGTTTTCAAAAAAGAATCTGAGTACAAGGAGCCTCAAAAATGAAAGTGTAAGAGGCACACTCCTACTTACCCCTCTGCAGATCCTCGACAAGCCCCCAGAAGTGTAACATATTTCTTTGGGTGTTGTTTCCCATCAGCCAGAAACCTCTGTTGCCAGCAATGCTTCTGCTTGTGCCTTGCTCAGCTCCAGGCTCACCTCTTGGCTTACTCTGTCCACTTGGCCCAGAGGGCTGTGCTCAGCTTCTGCTACCAGTCTGGATCATGTGCCCACAGAGGGCGAGCTAGTCATGCCAGCTGCTGTGGTGTGGCAGGCAGTTCCAGGCATGCTGCAAGTGGCTTCTGCCTCAGGTACCCACACTGTGATGAGGGGAACATAGTAAGGCCTGAAAAACTTGGAAATGCCAGCAATCATGGGGCCCCAAATGTGTCATAGTGTCTTTTAGCCATAGACGCAAACATCATGTCACAACATCCACAGACTCAAAGGATTGGAGAAAGGTCTACCACCCAAATAGAAAACAAAAGAGAGTGCAGGTCACTATTTTGATGTCATATATTACAAACTTTAAACCACTAACAGTAAAAAAGGACCAAAAAGGACATTAAATAATGATAAAGTGTTCAATTCAACAAGAAGACTTAACTATTGTAAATATAAATGTGCCCAAGATTGGAGCACCCAGACTTATAAAACTAGTGTCTCTAGACCCACTAAAAGATGGGGACAGCCATACAATAGTAGTGAAAGTCTTCAACTCCCCATTAACAGTGTTATATAGATCGTCAAGACAGAAAACTAACAAAGAAATTCTGAACTTCTTATTGACACTTAACCAGTTAAACCCAACTGTTATCTACAGAATACTCCATCAATTTTCTATCTGCAGAGGAACATAATCCAAGGTTAACCACAGGATCAACCGTAAAGCAAATCTCTGATCCATTTAGAGTTAATTTTTGTATATGGTGACAGGTAGGGGTCCAGCTTTAATCTTCTGTTTATAGACAGCTAATTATCTCTGCACTATTTATTAAACAGGGAGTCTTTCTCCATTGCTTGTTTTCATCAGCTGTGTGAAAGATCAGATGATTGTAAGCATGTGGCTTTATTTCTGAGTTTTCTATGTGTTCCATTGGTCCATGTGTCTGTTATTGTACTAACACCATGCTGCTTGGGTTACTGTGGTTATACTGTATAGTTTCACATTGCGTTGTGTGATGCCTCCAGCTTTGTTCTTTTTGCTTAGGGTTGCTTTGGCTATCTGGGTTCTTTTTTGGTTTTATGTAAATTGAGGAATCATTTTTTTCTAATTCTTCAAAGAATATTCTTAATAGTTTCATAACAATAGCATTGAATCTGTAAATTGATTTAGGTAGTATGGTCATTTTTGTTAGATTGATCCTTCCAGTCCATGAGCATGGATTGTTTTCCCATTTATTTGTGTTGCCTCTGCTTCTAACTGTGTTTTGTAGTTCTCATGAGATTTTCATCAACTTGGTTAGCTGTATTCATAAGTATTTCATTATCTTTGGGGGTATAGTAAGTGGGATCATGTTCTGGATTTTACTCTCAGCTTGGCCATTTTTGTGTATAAATATTCTACTGATTTTTATACATTTATTTTGTATTCTGAGATTTTATTAAAGTCATTTATTCATTCTAGAATTCTTTGGCAGAATATTTAGGATCTTCTAGGTGTAGAATCGTACATTCAACTAAGGCAGATAGTCTGATGTGCTTTTTATTTATTTCTCTTGCCAGATTGCTCTGGCTAGGACTTCTAGTACTATGTTGAGAAGTGTTGAGTGGTCATCTTTGTCTTGTTCTAGTTCTTAAGGAAAATGCATCCAGCTATTGCCCATTCAGTATGATGTTGGCTAGAAAATTTACACATAAGACCTCAAGCTATAAAAGTTTTTGAAGACAAACTTGGGAATACTCTTTTTAAAACTGGCCTTAGCAAAGTTTTTGGCTAAGTCCCCAAAAGCAATTATGACATAAGCAAAGATTGAAGTGAGAGTTAAACTCAAGAGTTTCTGCACAGCTAAGGAACTATCAGTAAACAGACTATCTACAGAATGGGAGAAAATGTTTGCAAATACGCATCTGACAAAAATCTAATATTCAGAATCTTTAAGAATTCCAACAAGCAAAAAACAACCCCATGAAAAATGTGTAAAAGACATGAAAAGATCACTTCTCAAAGAAAACATAAAACATATGAAAAATGCTGCACATCACTAATTGTCAGAGAAATACAAAACAAAAGCACACTGAGATACTATCATACACAAGTCAGAATGGCTATTAGCAAATATGTATACATATGTTGGTGAGACTGTGGAGAAACACTTATGCAAGGTGACAGGAAGGTAAATTAGTTTTGCCACTGTGGAAATCAGTGTGGAGGTTTCTCAAAGAACTTAAAGCAGAACTACCATTCAGCAAGCAATCCTATTACTGGGTATATACCCAGAAGAAAATAAACCATTCTATCCCCCCAAAATGTGCACTTATATATTCATTGCTGTGCTATACTCAATTGCAAAACCATGGAATCAGTCCAGGTGCCCATCAACAATAGATTCGATAAAGAAAATGTGGTAAACATCCGCCACAGAATACTATACAGCCATAAAAAGAAACAAAAATCCCTTTGTATCCACATGGATGCAACTGGAGACCATGATCCTATGCAAATAAACGGGAGGAGAAAATCAAATATTGAATGTTCTCACTTTCAAGTGGGAGCTAAACACTGGATACTCATGTACATAAAGATGCAGTAATAGATACTAGAGACTACAGAGAGAAAAGACAGGGTAATATTTGAAAAACTATTTGGTACTGTGGCTGAGTATTTAGGTTATGGAATCATTTGTAACCCAACCCTCAGCATCACCCAATATATCCTGGTAAGAAACCTGTACATGTACCCCATAAATCTTAAAGTTGAAAATTAAAACAAATGTGTTTTATATACACAATGGAATACTATTCAGTCTTTATAGAGAAGGAAATACTGTTATTTATGAAAATATAAATGACTTAGAGGACATTAGCATAAGTAAAATAAATCAGAAATAAATAACTACATGATCTTACTTATATGTTTAATCTAAAAATGTTAAATTCACAGAAGTAGAGAGTTTAATGGTGGTTTCCAAAGATGGGGTGGTGGGGGGAGTTGGGAAGGTATTTGTCAAATAATATAAAATCTCAGTAAACATAAGGAATGAGTTCAAAGATCTGTTGTATAACATGGTGACTATAATTAATAGCAATACATTTTATTCATAAAAATTGTTAGGAGAGTAGATTATTAAGTATTTATACTATGACAAAATAAGTATGTGAAGTAATGCAAATGTCAATTTGTTTTATTTAGCCATCCCATAATGTATGTACATTTCTAAACATGTTATACACAATAAGTACACATTATTGTCGCTAATAAAAGTATATGTAAATATGCCCTGATGGATTAAAGAGAGAAGGCCTAACATAATTTATTAAATTAATGCGTATAGTTTAAATAAGTATACTAAAATAGAAATATTTTTAATTAAATAAAAACTTAATTCTAAATAAGTGCCACTAATAAGTCAGATGAATACCTGAAACAAATAAACAAACAAACAACATGTAGACTTGTAAAATATAACCAAAATAAGTCATAAAAATCCAAAGACAAAGAGTGGCCATGCTACTATTACTACTAATATTATATAAGAATAGTAGGAGAAAAATAGGGCATTAAAGGCAAATGAGATTCACTGGAAAGGTCAGAGGTGCATATTCCTCAAATTCCAGAGAGAAAGAGAAAGAAGGAGGAAAGAGTTAAGCTGAAGCGATAGTTGAAGAAATAATTGCCAATAATTTTTCAAAGTTAATGCCCTACCTCAACGCACATATCTAGATTAACTAAAAGCAGGACATAGATAAATAAACAATACCTAGATATACTGTAAGTGAAACTAAACGCAAATGCAGTCTTTAAAGTAGCTAATGAAAAAAATATTAATATGCAAGCAATAACAATATATCTGATTTCTCAACAACACTGTTGCAAAGATAGTATAATAATCTTTACAGTGCTGAAGGAACATTACTCTAACCAATAATTCTATACTCATAAAAATGATTTAAGAGGATAACAAAAAAAGGACGATTGTCAACATAGAGTCCTATACAAAAAATAATATAAAATTAATTTATTCAGTCAGGAGGAGAAAGAACCGAGAGTTGAACACGATTGAAACCCTGAATAGACCAATAACAAGGGCTGATGTTGAGGCAGCAATTAATAGCCTACCAACTAAAAAAAGCCCAGGTCCAGATGGCTTTATAGCCGAATTCTAGCAGATGTACAAAGAGGATCTGGTAGCATTCCTTATGAAACTATTCCAAACAATACAAAAAGAGGGACTCCTCCCCAACTCATTTTATGAGACCAAAATCATCCTGATAACAAAACCTAGCAGAGATGCAACTACAAAAGAAAATTTCAGGCCAATATCCATGATGAACATTGATG
>CAUYLG010077697.1:0-65749 GCA_963573385.1 Cacajao melanocephalus
AGTGATTCTCCTGCCTCAGCCTCCTGAGTAGCTGGGATTACAGGCGTGTGCCACCACGCCCAGCTAGTTTTGTATTTTCAGTAGAGATGGGTTTTCTCCATGTTAGTCAGGCTGGTCTGGAACTCCCGACCTCAGGTGATCTGCCCACCTTGGCCTCCCAAAGTGCTGGGATTACAAGGGTGAGCCACTGCACTGGACTAGGAGCAGGCTTTTGTCTCACATCTTCTGATGTTTCAATGCTAGCGATTGATGCATGGTAGAAAAAAAATCTCTGTGCTGGCCAAGTTGAATCCATTTGCAGGCTGTGTGGGCCCAGAGGCTGCCCTGCAAACCCCGCACTGCGGGGCTGTTAGGTTTTCTTGTTGATTGTGCCATCCGATGTCCTCACCTGTAAAGAGTGTTGTGGGATACGGTCCCTGCTTACAGAGCTGAAGAATGTATGGGCCCAAGCAATCAGGGAAGACTTCTTGGAGGTGGTGCAGGAGGGAGAGTTTGGCTGTGGGCAGGATGGAAGGGGAGGAGAAACAGGTGAGCAACAGTGTATGTTTTTGGCTTGTACAGGGACATAAAAGAGACCAACCTGGAGTTTGGGGAGGAAGTGATAAAGGTTTTGAGTGACAGGCTAAGAATCTGGACCTTTCCTGTAATGCATCATTGATATTTTGGGCTGCATAATTCTTTGCCGTGGGGGACTGAATAATGCACTAGAGGAAATTCAGCAGTATCTTTGGTCTCTACCCACTAGATATGAGCAGCACTGCCCCTCTCCCCACCCTGCCAGTTGTGATAACCAGAAATGTCTCTAGTTATGGGGCCCAGCCTCTCCCAGTTGACAACGAATGCCTACAAGTGATGATATGTTCTAGAGCAGGAGAAGGCTTAAGAACAGAGGGGTGTCCTGCAAGCTGCGTGCTCAGCCCAGGTTATCTCCAGGCTGTGGTCCTCAGTTGACTCCAGTTGGGGGTTACCTTCCTGCTCCCCGCCCAAAAGAGTCCTCTCTCCTTCCCAGAAAGGGCAGGACTTGGGGGTTTTCCCATAGCCTAGCAGTTGGTAACAGGTGTGCTGACAGGACTTTGAGCATCTGGATGGAAAAAGAGAAGCTGTGGTCCAGATGTGTCAACAGCCCATGCTGGCTGTCATCTGGACCCAGCCATGGGTGACGGCTCTGCACATTATGAACTATTTGTGGACTTGACACCTCTGGGGGGGGTTAAATTGGGCCCTCGCCATCCTGAGATAGTGCCACGATCTATTGAGTCATGGGGGCGTTATTATAGGAGGACGCTTTCCTGTCCAATGAAGGAAGCCTGGTCTGTGGCTTTGGGCTTGGGGGCCTTCCTTGGGATGTCACTGGGTTTGTGCAGAGGGTTCTCTGGGTCATCCAAACTTGCATACTTTGGGAAGCCAGCAAACTTTGTTTCTTTTTAAAAAACTTATTCTTTTTTCCAAAGTTCAGTACCTTGTCCATCTTTTGTTGTTTTTGTTTTGTTTGGTTTTGTTTTTGTTTTTAAGAGATGGGGCCTTGCTCTGTCACTCAGGCTGGAATGCAGTGGTGCCATCACAGCTCACTATAGCCTTGAACTCCTGGGTTCAAGCAATTCTCCCACCTCAGCTTCCTGAGTAGCTAAGATTACAGGCACACACCACTATGCCCAGCTAATTTTCAGTATATTTTTTGTAGAGACAGGGTCTCAGTATGTTGCCCAGGGTGGCCTCAAACTCTTGGTCTCAAGTGATCCTCCTGCCTTGGCCTCCCAATGCATTGGGATTACAGGCATGAGCCACCGAGTCCAGCCTAGAGAAATTTCTTAAATTGGTCTCTTGGGTCCTGGCTTTTTGTCAACCTGAAGCATGTCCTAAGTCAATGGCAGAAAGTGGGCACCCTCAGAAGACCCTTTTGCCCAGCAATCTCTCCTTCCCTGACCCCTCTTCCCCAGGGTGCCTGGAATTCCACTGTTAGAAATGTATTGTATGGGTTAAAAAACTTAACACCTGCTATGATTTCAACGGTGTAGAAATAGGATACGTCAGAACAAGGCCAGGAGGAAATGTGGCTATCTGGGTTCTAGGATGGCGAAAGCTCTATTTCTTTTGGTTTTTTGTATTTTCCATATTCGGTACAATGAGCACTTACTCAGAACGGTTTTAGATTTACGAAAACACTGCAAACACAGTACAGATAGTTCTTGCGTCCCCGGTGCCTGGTTCCTCTGTTGCTAACATCTCAACGTTAGTGCGGTACGCGTGTCGCAATGGGCCAATGAATATTCGTATGCTGTTACGAACTCAAGGCCGTGCTTTACCCCTATTTCCCCAGCTTTAGCTTTCCTCCTACATCCTTCTTCTGTTCCAAGATTGCATCCAGGACGCTGTGTTACATTTAGTCTTCATGCTTCCTTAGGCTCCCCTCGGTATGATAGTTTCTCAGATTTGTCTTGTTTTTGATAATCTCGACAGTTCGAGGAGTATGTGTCAGGCATTTTGTCAAATGCTCCTCAGTTGGGATCTTCTGGCGGTTTTCTCATGATTAGACTGGGAACGTGCTTTTGGGAGGAAGACCACAGAGGTGACATGCCAGTCTCAGAACATCGAACTAAGAAAAGGTTCTGCCAACTTGACTCACCACTGTTGGTGGTGACGCTGAGCCCCGGCTGAGGTTGCTCCCTTGTAAAGTTACTCTTTTTCCCTCCTTTCCATGCTGTATGTTTCAGGAGGAAGTCACTTTGCTGCTCCATGCAGCCCAAGTTTGATGAATGGGGAGTTCTGCCCACCTCCTTCCGGGCAGTGTAGCTACAGAAATTACTTGGAATTTCTCAAGGAGATTTGTCTGTTCTCCCAGTTTATTATATAAATAAATGATTTATTTATATCACAGGGACTCAGGGATCTTTATTGTACACTTTTGGTTATGATCCAATGCTACTTTACTTTGTTGCTCAAGTATACTATTTTTAAATTGGAAAAAAAAGTAAGGCCGGGCACGGTGGCTCACACCTACAATCCCAGCACTTTGGGAGGTCGAGGCAGGTGGATCACTTGAGGTCAGGAGTTCAAGACCAGCCTGGCCAACATGACAAAACCCTGTCTTTACTAAAAATACAAAAAATTAGCCAGGCATGATGGCGGGAGCCTGTAATCCCAGCTACTCAGGAGGCTGAGGCAGGAGAATCGCTTGAACCTGGGAGGCGAAGGTTGCAGTGAGCTGAGATCATGCCACTGCACTCCAGCCTGACAGAGTGAGATTCTGTTTAAAAAAAGAAAAAAGTAAGGCATTTAAACCATAGTATTTGAAGAAGGGGTCTCCATTGCCTGACTTGGTAGAGATATGTATCCCCACGTCTTTCTGTGCTCAGCCACAGGCCGGGATACAGCCCTGACTCATTCACGGCATCTGTCCTCGAGGGGCCAGTTTGCCAAGGAAAAACTGTGACAAGGACAACGGATGACACCGCTGGCTATGATGGGGACACAGATGTGGGGCTGGAGGTTGGGATTCGGGAACAGCTTCTTGGAGGAGGTCTGAGTCCTAAGGATGAGTAGGGCTTTGCTTGGGGAAAGAGGTCACACTGGGAAAAAGAGGCCCCGCAGGCAGGGGAAGTAGCATGAACACAGGCTTGAAGCGGAAGGACCCTGCGGTGCTTCGGAGACCTAGGAGATTTGCCAAGCTGAGTTAGGAGGGGTGGCCCATGTGGTGTGTGGGGGAGGAGGATGGAGTGGTCCCCAGGGGTGAGGCCTGCCCAGGTCCTTTGCTTTTATAAGCTTCATAGCTAAGAAGCTGGATCTCTACTTGGCCCATCTGCTCATTTGACAGATGGGAAAACAGGTCCAGCAGGGATCCTGACTTGCTCCCAGACACATGGGGAGGTGGGGCAGGAGCTTGCTTCAGGCCCTGATGCTGGCACACAGGTGTGTGGAATGATCCAGAAAGTGGGCAAATGAGCTCCTTCCCTGGCCCATGGCTGGGTTGTGTGTCTGTCTGGGAGCCCCTGACCTCATCCGGCCCCACCATTCATATCTTCTTTATGGTCCAGTTCACAGGAAGCTTCCTTCTCCAGGAAGCTCTCCTGATTTGTTCTCCTTAGAACTAATGGGGCTCCTTTCTCTGCTTCACTTCGGGTGCAGTGATTTGTGATTGAAAAGGACACAGGCCCATCTCCATTACTCACAAGTGATGTGACTAGAGAAGGCGGCACCTTTGTTATTGGAGCCTTGCTTTCTTCATCGGTAAATGGGGCCAGTGGTCCCTGCCTCAAAAGGGATCATCTGGAGGAGGCCCTAGGGAAGCTGGGTGGGGGGCGAGCTAGCAGATAAGTGCCTGAAGTGGGCTGTGGAAGAAGAACACAAGGCCCCCTCCCTTTTTTTTGAGAGTGAATCTCGCTCTGTCACCCAGGCTGGTGTGCAGTGGCATCATCTCGGTTCACTGCAACCTCTGCCTCCCAGGTTCAAGTGACTCTCATGCCTCAGCCTCGCAAGTAGCTGAAGTTACAGGTGTACGCCACCACTCCTGGCTAATTTTTGTATCGTTAGGAGATACAGGGTTTCACCATGTTGGCCAGGCTGGTCTCGAACTCTTGACCTCAAGTGATCCACCAGGCTCGGCCTCCCAAAGTGTTGGGATTATAGGCATCAGGCATTGTGCCTGGCCCCACTTCCCTGCTGAAAGTTCATTTGTTTGGGGTTGGAAAATGGGCCCCAACTGTCAGGTGCAGAAAACCCTGGGTAAGAATCTGTCAGAACCCCGGGGCTGCCACCGCAGCTCTGTTCCCTTCACGGAGGGGTGAGGAGGCTGTTGGGGGCAGGGTGGGAGTTGTAGATCCTCCTCAGTGTCAGAACTGAGCTGTTCTCACCTCAGGGGTGTGAACCCAGCTTCTAAAGGCAGGAGGCCCCATGGCCTATCTCATCTAGAGAGTAGCTGCTGGGCCTAGCCTAGCCTGGCTGAGACTTCTCTATTGCCATCCTGGCACTGAGGCCTCCAGGAAGTGTGGCTTTTATTTTGAGCCTAGAGCAGCAGCCTGGAACCAGGACTTTGCTCTGAGCTCACTTGAGGCAAGTGTTGGTTTCCCAGGGGACCCCACCCTGCCAGGGGAAGTGAGGCAAAGCACCTCCTCCTGAGGCAGGAAGCAGAGCCAGAAGCTGCAGCACCTCTGCCCTGTGCAGGGGTTGCTCGGGACAAGGCACCCCTCCCCCAGCCTCAGTTTCCTCTCCTGTCAAGCGGGGTTCAGTAACCCCCATTTGTGGCACCTGACAAATGGCAACTGCCTCTGAGGCCTCCATTTTACAGATGAGGAAACCAAGGCTCAGGAGGGCAAGCGACTCTGCAGCCTGTGTTAGGTAAAGAACTGGAGTCCAGGTGTCTGCTTCAGGCAGAGGCAGGGAGGGCAGGCTTCCTGGCAGCCACAGGATGGGTAGGGCTCAGCTCTGCCATCCCCAGAGCCTTGTTCTGAGAAGCATAGAACTGATTTCAATTTTACCTGCAACATCAGAAAAATGTGGGACTGATGTTAGAACCTGTCTCACGACACTGGCACAAAGATGACATGAGAGCGTAGGGTTGGTCAGCACTCCCCATTCGCAGGTTCCACATCCTTGGATTTCGAATTGAAATACTCAAATGCAGGACCCGCGATACAGAGGGCCGACTGTATGTGTTCAGAAAAGGACCTGGCATCTAATAAATGCACAGTATTAATAGTGTCAATATTTATTGTCACCATTGTGGGTCTTTACTCTGAAGATGGAAGTGATGGTTTTGGGGAATCGTTTGGCAAGTTGAGGTGCTTCCCTAGATATCTAGGAAGTGGAGGGTGACAAGGCCTTGGGTTGCACCTGGAGGCCAATTCTGAGCCCCCCACTGGCTGCTCCTAAAGGGAGATTCGGTAAGTTACCCGCCAGCCAGAATCTCTCTGCTGCTGGGATTCACTGGCACTATTTGCCTTTGTGGCAAAGTCACAAAGTGTGACTAGCACTCAGTCGCAGCTAGTGCTGCAGGTGACAGCCGCCTCCAGCGCCATCTGAGCCATCTGAGCCTTGGCTCTCTGGGCTTTCACATGAGCTGTCATGTCTCCTGCGTGCTCTTCCCCCTTTCTCTCCATCCCCAGAGTCCCCACCCCTGCCAAACCAGGGGATCCTTGTGTTCTCCCAGGACCTGCTGCCATTTACTGATGCCAGCTGCGTGTTGGGCACATGGATGACCCCAAATCACAGCTCACTAAGAGGAACCGCTTGGAGTTTCCTGAGTGTGTCTCACACACACTGGCCTCTGCTCATGCCCTTTCCTTTGCCTGCAACACTCTTCCCATTGCTCTTTGGGGGAAATCTTCAAGATTCACCTCCTCTGAGAAGCCCTCCTTGACTCCCACCATTGGACCCTGGGCTCCCAGTGTTGACCCAGAGCCCTGTGTGCTGGGTCTCTGTGAATCATGCCCTGTGGCCTGGGTGCTCGTTTGGGTCTTGACCCAGCCTGATTCATCTTCACGATCCCATGGAGCCTGGTACAGTAGGTGCCAGCCAATCTCTATTTTATTTTATTTTTGCAAACCTTTTCTTGATGTATAATTTACTTATAGAAAAGCACGGTTATCATAAGTGCACATCTTGGTGAGCTCCTATAAAGCGAACACACCCATGTGACCTCCACCTAAACTAAGAAATCAGACAGGACCAGCACCCAGGGGCCCCCAGTGCCCCTTCCTCACCGATGCCCCACCCCCACTGGCTTCTGCCCATATATGTCGTTCTAGAACACATACATCTGTAGAACTACATAGAAATGGAATTCCGTGGCACGTGTTCCTTTGGGAGGGCTTCTTTCTCCCAGCGTTACGTTTGGGAGCTTTGTCCGTGTGGTTGCGGGTAGCTAACTCATTTTTTCCATTGCTGTGTATACTCCATTGTATTAATCTACCACAATGCATTTGCCTGTTTTCCTGCAAAAGAACATTTGGGTTGATTCCAGCTTGGGGCTATTACAAATCAGGCAGCCGTGGCCACCAGGCTTTGTGCTGGGTGTCCTCACACAGGCGCCTCTGCTCAGTTCATCTTTCTGAATCATCATCTTTGGTGATTTGTTTCTCACACCCACTCCAGGAGGTGGATGGATTCTTTTCTCCCTTCTACAGATGAAGCAATGCTACAGACGAAGTAACGTGGCCAGCCCAGGATCCCACAGGGGATCAGCAGCTGCACCGGGATTCTCACTGAGGTCTGGGAGCCCCAGAGCCTGGCGGAGGGAGGAGGGGATGAGGTGGAGGTGGGAGGGAGGACGAGGACTGCTGAAGAGTGAAGACAGAGAGAAGCCAGGCTCTGGGAGCCGGAGGCAGCCGGGCTGGGCTGCTGCTGGGTGCTTGGCCCTGGGAATGGGGGCATCTGGTGCTATCTGGGCTGGCCGGAGAGGTGGGTGGGGAGATAGTGCTCTTGGGGGGCTGACCCCCATTAAGCTGCACCGTAAGTGGTGACCAGCAGCACAGGGTGGGGGAAGGAAGCTTCCTCTTGATGGTGACACATCTGACTCCCTCTGACATCCTCCTCCCAGAGAACCCAGGGAAAACAGGGTGGGCAGGTGAGGTTGAGGGGACTGAGCTTCAGGGAGGGGCCATTCTAATAGTGATGATGGTGGAGTATGAGGCCGCAGGACCCAGGGTCAGGGTGGACCAGCTGTGAGGGGGAGGGGCAAGGGAGGGCTGTGGCACTTGGGACCCATTTGGCAAACTGCATTGTCTGTTGGGAAAGGTTGAAGACAAGCCCCGACCTCACTTCTGTGCAGCCTCTGCCCTGGGCTTGCGCATTTGGTAGGAGGAGCCAATGAAGTGAATGGACGGGAGAGTGTCCACACTCCCGCTGGCACGATGCATACTGACTGCTGGGTCCTTCCTCTGTAACCCTCCCCTTCTAGAAAATCTCAGAGGGTGGGGCTCTGCCTGTCTGCTTCTGAGACGGTGAGTCTTGGGCCTCAGAGACTGGGAAGAATGAGCCTGCTCTCCTGCAGAAGGGACTGGTCTTCGAACCCCAGAATCGGGGGTTCTGATGTCATCACTACCATCCACCTCATCTTCCTTATCACCGTCCTATCCTGATGTCCCCCCTGCTGTCACCCCCATCACTGACATCAGCGTCAACGACAGCATCTCCGGTCATCACCACACCAACCCCAACAACATCCCAGCAGCCATTCCCTGTCTCACACAGTCACCATGGCCAGCCCCCGCCAGGCAGCACCTGCTGCACTGTTTTCCCGCCTTACCCTCTGGCATCGCTGTCCTTGTTGCCCTGCCATGTTCAACACTGCCTCACCTTCCCTGGTTTCCCTCCTATAGCCCCCGGCCCCTTAGTTTTAGCTCGAGCTGTCGCTTGCCTCCAGGAAAAGAAACAGAACTCCTCCCGCCCCCTGGCCACTTCCCCACTGGCCAGCTTGGGGTGGCTGTGTTTGTCATTAAGAAAGAAGGGCTGGGTGCAGATGCGAAAGAGAACTGAAGCCAAGGAGGGGCAGAAGGAAGAGGTGGAAATCGGGGAAGCAGAGTGGGGGTGGGAAGGGGGCTGAGTATGGCTGGGACTGCAACCTGAGCCTGGCTTGGAGGCAGGAGGACAGAGGTGAGTTTGCTGCAGCAGTTTTGCTGTGCGACCTTGGGCTGGTCACTGTCTCTCTCTGGGCCATACTTTTCCATTGGTAACATCCTCTCTCTCAGGGAAGACACACCCCCATGCCTTCTGAGTTTCCCTGGAGAGACTGAGACACACCTGCACCGCCAGGCCTGTGGCCTTTGCATATGATGTCCCCTCTTCTTGAATGCTTTCTTCTCTTCTATGTTGGAAAACTCCTACTTATCCTTCAAAGCCATGCTTGTGGGTTTCCTGTTGGTGAAACTCTCCCTAAGGTTTTTAGACAGCGTTGCTCTCTCCCTCATCAAGGACCCCAGCCCCCTGTGTGTTCTCTGTCGTGGCTCTGAGCACACCCTTCACGCATCAGATTTCCTGGAGACTGCACGCCAGGGTCAGTGGCTTGTCTAGACAGAGTCTGGAGGCGGCAGGTGCTCAGAGTGGTTACTGCCCACGGGTAGCAACCACCACCCCCTGTGCCTGCTTATGGCGTGCCTGTTGTGTGCCCAGCTCTGTGCACAGCATGATGCTACAGACCTCAGCAATCCTGTGAGGCGGGTCTGAGATTATCTCCATTCCTCAGATGAGGAGCTGAGGCCCAGAGAGGTTAGTGGCTGGCTCAAGGGTGCAGAGCTCGGTGGGTCTGACTCCAGCACCCAGCTCTTATCTTCATGATCTCACCAGCCTAGAATGAAGGGACAGTGGATGAAAAGACACTGTAATGGGGGAACAGGTGGGTGAGGGCATGCTGTCTGCCTGAGCATTGTGGGAGGACAGAAGGCCTGTGCCTGTTGCGGGATGGCTGGGGTCCCGAGGTCACGGCCCAGCTGGGCTCTCAGAGTTTAGGGAGAAGACTAAACAGCACTGTGTCCAGGTGGAAACGGGCATGAGGGGAAGGCAGGGGCTGGGGGCCTGGGAATGTTGACTCTCTGGCTTTCCAGGTCTCTCGGCATACTCTGTAGGTCGGCCAGGCACTTTCCAGGAACTAGCGACAGCTGTTGGTTAGGGACGTGGGTGGGGCAGCGAGGGCCTTCTGAGGGGCAGGGTGTGGGCCCTGGGGTGTCTGGGGTAGGGGACCGTGGGTGGCCTGGGTGAGACATCCTACAGTGTGTAGAAGCTCCACCCCCTGACCCTCCTGCACGGCCCCAGGGGAAAATGAGGGTGACTCTTCTCATTGACCAGAGGTGGAAACGGAGGCCGGGGAGAAGCCAGAGCCTGGCCAGGGCCACGTAGCACTCAGGCAGTGGAGGAGGCCTCCTACGCACCAGCTGTTGTCTCCTGAGCTCTGAGTGGCCGGGGCTGGGGCTTGGCTGCCAGGGAAAGGTGAGCAGATGGCCAGAGAGATCCTGGAGGCCCAGGGCAGCCAGCCCAGCCTCGTAGGGAGCTCTGGACCCCAGGAGAGAGGCAACAGGGTTTGCATCCCAGCTGGACCACATGACACAGGACACGCAAGTTCCCTCTCAGCCTCCATTTCCTCATCTGTGAAATGGAAAATGTTTCTCTTATAAAATTTTGGGAGATTGCAGTGCAAGCCTGTGTGTAC
Organism: Cacajao melanocephalus; assembly: GCA_963573385.1. Classification (NCBI taxonomy): domain Eukaryota; kingdom Metazoa; phylum Chordata; class Mammalia; order Primates; family Pitheciidae; genus Cacajao; species Cacajao melanocephalus. Next base: position 10,136 of record CAUYLG010077697.1, read on the forward strand.
ACAGGTCTGAGCACACAGTAGGTGCCAAATATATGCGAGTGCCTCTCCATCCCATGTCCTAGAGAGCCACGTGCATGCCTGGAGCTGAGCTTCCTCCCTTTCTCCTGGGTCAGAGACTGGCATCTTTATGGAAGATTGGGATCCCACAGAGAGTCTGAGTCAGGCTTTGAGGCTGCCTCACTCTGTGACCGCGGGCCGGTCCCTGCCCTCTATGAGCCTGGTAGCTCTCATACAGCAATGGGGACAAAGTCTTCCCCCATCCCCCTCCCTAGGGTTGTGGAGAACGTGACATGAGGTAAGGGTGAGCCTGGGTTTTAAGTACAGGTGGTTTTCACAAAAGTAGAAATATCTCTGGTGCCGGGTACTCAGGCTGAGCGGAGGGAGAGGGGAGTGCACAGGGAGAGGAGATGGGGGAGCCTCTCTGCCTCCACTGAGGCATGGAGGGGAAGGGTCAGGCCTCAGGCAGAGCTGGGTGGCCAGGAGATGCTGGGTAGCAGAGGGAATTGGCCAAGATTTGAACCCTAGCCCTATGCATGACCAGCTGACCAGGAGGCCTTGGGTAAGGCCCTGGGCCTCTTGGAGCTGCACTTTCTTCATCTGTGAAATGAGAGTGAAAGTATTAAGAATAGTCCTGTTGCTGGGTAGTGGGACGATCACCCTGCATGGATTTCAGCTGTACAAGTGCCCCCTTCTTCCCCTGGGGTGGTTGGAGGGGCCGCAGGGCAGTGAGGGAGGCTTGGAGGAGAAGAGAGGAGTTTTGGGGGAGTTGGGGATTAGCAGAGGTCTCTAAAGCCGGGTAAAGTGTAAGGTGATCTCAGGGCCTCAGGATGGCAATGTTAGAATTTCTAAATTTTTCAATCATATAATTTTTTAATTTCTGGAAACTTTTTAGTAGATGTTTTATGATGTTCGTGATAAACTAGGACACTAACACATGCATGTCATTTAGAAATAAAGAAAAATAGAGGCATGTGTTCAAAAGGTTTTACTGACATAGGTGCATGATCAAAATATCTAAGTCCTCCAGGGTTCAGGCTAGCAGGGCTCTGAGGCATTTTGGGGGTTAGGGGCATGGGAAGGCATCCGAACAGCACTGGGAGACTTGGGCTCTGTCCTCAACTTGCTGTGTGTCCTTGGGGAGGCCACCTAACCTCTCTGAGTTCATAAAACAAGCAAAGGGAGCTTATAAAACAAGTAGATGTAGGCTCCTAGCAAGTGGAGGTTCAGAGGGTCTGATTCTAAGCTTTGTTCCAGACCTCAGATAATCCTGGAATCTTGGGACTTCCAAAATTTTCTCATACCACAGCTGATAGATGCTCATGGTCCTTTTCTAAGCCCAGCTGCAACTCGCCTGTGATCTGCTTGCATACTCCCAGGAACAGGGAGCTCATCACTTCACGGGACACCCCGTTCTGTGCTGGACGAAGCTGTCATCTGCCTCCCTTTCTCTTTCTCTCATTCAAAGTGAAACTGAGAGGAGAGGGGCTGCGGCTTGGCTTTTAGGGGCAGAGGAAGGAGTTTTTCCCTCTCAGGGCTGTTTCCGTGAGTGTCAGCCACAGCTCTCACCACACCTGCCTTCTGCTCTGGGTGGTCTCCACTTTCCTGGTGAGACAAAGCCTTTCCGGCTCACTCTCCAGCAGGTAGAGGGGGCAGTTAGAGCATGCACCCTGCTCCTGGTACTACTGCACAAGCACATAAGCTTGCACCAGCCAAAAGCAGGTTCTGTTTGCTGAGCACCCCTGCCAGTCCCGGAGCTCAGTGCTTTGCAAATATAATGCAATTTAATCTTCATTAAATCCAGCGATTGCAATTTTCCAGATGAGGAAACTCAGAGGGGTTAAGTGACTTGCCCAAGGTCACACAGTGACCTGGATTCAAATCCCTCTTGATCTGACTCTGGAGCCCAGCTCTTCATCACTTTTCTGTTCAGTCGTTTTCCACGCCCCTAAACAGGATGTAATGTGGCAGGAAGACAAGTTGAGACCTGTGTCTGAGCTAAAAAAAAAAAAAAAAAAAAAAACAACAAAAAAACCCCACACAGTCAGCAAGGGGGAAACAGATGGTGGTGGCTGGTTTCCTGTCAGCTGAGCATAAGTTACCAGTGCAGGACTGCCTAGAAAGCCAATGTAAACGTGGGGCTGTATTAATAGAGATAGGGCACCCACTAGAAGGGAGGGGACAGTTTTCTTGTTCTTTATGTGGGCAGAGGGTACCTGGAGAACTGCGTATTTGTCACAGGGGAAGGGTGGAGGGCTTGCTGCAAGGACGTGAACACACATAAGGTTGTGAGTTCCCCGTGGCTGGAAGCATTTAAGTAGAGGCTGCATGGCACAGCATTCCTGCATTGGTTGATGGGAGGCATGGACAAGGTGTCCTCCAAGGTTCTTTCAAACTGCAGCTTTGTGACTGGGCTTCAGTTGTTTCCAGGGCCACCCAACACTCAGGCCTATCAGATTCGCCTCTTCCCCATCATTCTTAGCAAGGGTCCTCTGAGGGTGTGGGGTTCATTTGTTCATTCATTCATGGATTCATTCCACAAATACAACAGCGAGGGCAGTGAACAAAGAGACACACAGGCTTTCCCTGCCTGGAACCTATAGTCAAGTGGGGATAATGGTAATAATAATAGCACAGATTGAGTGCTTACTATCTGCCAGGTACTTTGAGTGAATTATCCCATCTGGCCCCACCACAATCCTATGAGGAAGATGTTATTATTCCCCGAGGGGCCATGGGAAATGGGGATTCAGGGTTAGAGGCTCTCCAGGGCCCTCCTGGGTCTGTGTGGATGATTCTGGGAACCTGAAGCTTGATGATGCTCTCTGATCCCCAGAGCCTGTCATTACAGAAGGGGCTGCCGCAGAGGGGCCTTCAGCTTCTACCACCCTACCTCACCTCTTTTTTTTTTTTTTTTTTGGAGACAGAGTCTTGCTCTGTCGCCCAGGCTGGAGTGCAATGGTGCGATCTCAGTTCACTGCAACTTCTGCCTCCCAGGTTCAAGTGATTCTCCTGCCTCAGCTCCTAAGTAGCTGGGATTACAAGCGCTCACCATTGTGCCGGCTAATTTTTATATTTTTAGTAGAGACAGGGTTTCACCATGTTGGCCAGGCTGGTCTCGAACTCCTGACCTTGTGATCCGCCCACCTCAGCCTCCCAAAGTGCTGAGATTACAGGTGTGAGCCACCACGCCTGGCCCACTCCATCTCTTTAATTCTGACCTTCAATAGGAATAATTACCACTCTTACTGAGAACTGGGCCTAAGGACTCTCCTGGGACAATCTCATTTACTCCCCACAGTAGCCTCTTAAGGGAGCTACTGGCATTATCCCCATCTCGCAGATGGGAAAACTGAGGCACACACAAGTCAGGTAGCTTGGCCAGGGTCACACAGCTGGAGAGAGGCAGACCCAGGATTCTGAGCTTGGACTATGTGTGTATAAAGGCCACTCTTTTGTCTGGGATGCCGTACTGAACCAGCATGCCATCTGCTCCAGGATCCCCACTACTGGCTTCCCTGCTGTACACCACTAAGGTGGGAGCGGCCAGTGGGGGCTGTGGTGCAGGCCCAGCTGACTGATGCTTTGCTCTGCCCCCAGATCATGAGCGTCTTGTTGTTCATTGAGCACGCGGTGGAGGTGGCCCATGGCAAGGCGTCCTGCAAGCTCTCCCAGATGGGCTACCTCAGGATTGGTAGGTGCAGGGGACACCGGTGGGGTGGCGGTGGGAGGAGGACAGGGAGCGCCCTGGCCAGGGATAGCCAGGCTGGGGTTGGAGGCCCTGCCACCTCTCCCATGGGCGATGAATGACCGCTGGCCAGTTTCATCCGCAAAGGGGGATGTTTCACCTGACCCCACCCACTTCTGCAGGTGGTGAGAGCCTACGGAATGGCGCTTTGCAATCCCCCTCCCGCTGGCAGACAGCCTCATTGTTCTGCCCAAAGCCATCAGTGGCTGCTTATGACACTAGAAGAAAATGGAAACTCCTCACCATGGGATCCCACCCCTGCCCACTGTTCTGACAGCATCTCCTTACGATTCTTCCCCCACACCTTGCTCCAGCCGCACTGACCTCACCCACGCTGGCCCTGTCTCAGGTTGACTCCTCATCTCTCTGAGGCCACTCCCCAGGGCTGCTTTCCTCGGCCTCGCTCTGGCTGGCTGAAGTGGACCCCAGCCTGCACCTCCAGCCCAGCACCCTCTGTCACTTCCTCCTGTGCTACCTGTGATGTTCCGCTTTTATCTTTGGGCCCACTCCAGACTGAGGACTGCGTTAGGGCAGACCTGGGTTTTCCTGTGCATCCTGATGTCCTCATGCCAGTGGTTCCCCAAGTGTGGTCCTGGGAGCCCGGCTGGGGTCCCTCACCGCTCTCCTTGCCTTTCAGCCGACCTGATCTCCAGCTTCCTGCTCATCGCCATGCTCTTCATCATCAGCCTGAGCCTGCTGATTGGTGTGGTCAAGGTGAGGGCTCAGGAGCCCCTCTGCCCCCTGCTCCCTCCTGTCACTCACACCCACTGGGGCAGTGCTGGGTGCCGAGAGGGTGGGAGGGGGTTATGTTAGGAGGTCCCACCTGCACGCTGGAGATCGTCACAGTTACCTTTTGGAGAGCTATGTTTCTCCCTGAGATTCCCTGGGCTGGTGGCCTCTGTTTCCTGGTAACATGAGCCTCCACGGGTTGCCCATGGTGGGCTATGCAAGTCACCAACACTTTGGAGGGAACTAGCTGACAACCCACATCCTTTTAAATGGCACATGGAAACAGGGGTTTTGCGAGTGAAAGAGGAAGTGTTGTTTTTGGGGGTGAGGGAGGGGAGAGAGCACTGGATTTTGTAATGGGTGAGAGGAGCCGAAGCAGAGGAAAAGTGGGGTGCCCGCAGCTCTATCGGTGCCGTGACAGGCGCCAGTGCCCCGAGGGGGACCCACGCCCTGGAAGGCCCCCAGAGAGCTCATCATCTGATTGGGGAAGATGGGGCCTCGGAGAGACAGGGACAGTCTAGTGTGACAATGAGAGGCTCCTGGGCCCGAGGCAAATCTGGTGGGAGAGTTGAGACAAGCCTCAGCTCAAACCTGCAGAAGAGGAAGCTGCTGTCCCTTGGCCCCCAGAAAAGCAGGAAGCCAGGGCCTCACCATACAGCCATGGGAGTAGGAACCAGAAAGAGGGTCTTTCCTGTGCAGACAGGGGCCTGGCACTTTGCAGGGCCGGAGGAGTGGGGAGGTGATTTGGTGCTGGTTTGGAATGCGTCTACCCTGCCTAAAATGCCACCGCCCACTCCCCTTGCTAACACCCATTCTCTTGGAACCCAGGCTCCCTGGGATGGCCATTTGCATTGTGCAGGATGGCTGTGGGTGCTTGTGCAGACACTCAGATGGTTCAGCTAGAAAAATGGAGCAAGTGGTCCCTGAAGACTCTGAGATTAGCCGGGGTTGTTCTGGTTGCCTCCTGAGTGATTTCAGACGACCACATGAGACACCAGGAAACTGCGGTTTCTGTGTTTTTGGCCCTAGCTGTGGGTGCACGGGAATGAATACTGGTCATGGTGGTCACTTGCTTTCAGTTGAAGGAGAGAGACTTCAGCCTCATCCTGGCAGGGCCTCTTACCGTGACTTTGCCCTCCTGGAAGTGGCCCATGGAGGAAAGTTCGACTGTGTGCAGAGGCAGGGGAACTGTCTGCTGCCCCTGGGCCTTCACGCAGCTGGTCCTTCGGCCTCCGGTGCCCCGCCCTTCCCTCCTGCTCCATCCTAGTCTCCTTCTCTGATCTAGCCCTGGTGTCCCCACCTCCAGCAAGTCCCCTCTGATCCTTTCTCCTTTGTGAAAGGGCACAAAGCCCTTCCTTGCTGGGTTCTTGTGAGCAAATTGACTCAAATCCTGCTACTGAGTCCCAGCAGAGGGAGTGGTTCCCTTATGTCTCCTGGGACACCCTCATTTAGGGCCTGGGTCTTATCTACTCCCTGAGTATCACTCAGAGGAAGGTGACCTCCACTGAGGAGGGCAGGGAAGATTTGGGAGAGGGTGGGAAAGGCGGCCTCGGGCTATCGGCTGGGTGGGGGAGTGCTGGTGCACACAGGGATACCTGCCAGGGCTGGGCTTACCTTCCAGAACCGGGAGAAGTACCTGCTGCCCTTCCTGTCCCTGCAAATCATGGACTACCTCCTGTGCCTGCTCACCCTGCTGGGCTCCTACATCGAGCTGCCCGCCTACCTCAAGTTGGGCTTCCGAAACCGCTCTGTGAGTACTCAGCCCCTGCCTCCCATCCGGCCAGCAGAGCCCAGGCCTGGTGTGGGAGGTGGGATGGGGCCAGACACGGGCGCTGGGCTCAGGCAGGGGGAGGGTAGGAACCCTCTTCCTAGCTGGTGTCTGACCCCGTCTCTGAGCTCCTCCACACTGCCCCAAGTTTCTTCCTCTGTGGAATGTACCTGCAATCACATCTCATCCACATGCCTTGTGAGGGCTGAATGAGGAACATGCGCATCAGGGGTGCCGTCTGTGGTCAGCACTCCGTCAGTGCCCAGTGCCGCCGGGAGTGAATTGATGCCTCAGGAAAGGGCACGTGCGCTTTCCGCAAACCCCCTCCCCGTCCCTAGTGTTATTTCTTCTTTGGAAACAAGTTGAAGAGAGGAGAAGGATGGTTCCTGCCAGTGATGAGCGCCCACTGTGCGGTGCTGTGAGGGCTGCTGCCAGTCAAGGACATGGTCCCCCAAAGCTGCTTTCCACATTTTCCCCAATTGTCCTTGAAGAGACCGAGGGGCTATATCGTGGAAGGGCCCTGGCCTGGGAGTCTGGAGACCCTGGGTCTGCCACTAGCCCTTGGTGTGAACATCTGGGTATCCACATCTCTTTGTACACAGGGGACGAGAGTCGCTGATGTCTGTAGCTGAGACGGTCTCTCAAGTAACTGGGACTTTAATTGCTGCTCCTTATTCTTCCTCCTCGTATTCGTCCTCCACAGGGCCCCTCCAAGGTCCCCCTGATGACGCTGCAGCTGCTGGACTTCTGCCTGAGCATCCTGACCCTCTGCAGCTCCTACATGGAAGTGCCCACCTATCTCAACTTCAAGTCCATGAACCACATGGTGAGTCTGGGGCAGCAGTCCATGCCCATTTGCTGGCTGCGTGGCATCCAACAAGTTATTTCACCTCTCTGTGCCTCGGTGGTTTGGGCTGGGTTCCCTGGAGGTGGAGCGTTGTGGGGGGATCCTTGTGCTGGTGATTTATTGAGGGAGCCCTCTCAGGAAGAAGCTTGTAAGGAGTGAGGAAGGCAGGCTCGAGAAAAAGAGGAAGCCAAGCAAAGACGCGGCTGTAGGAGCAGCCTGCATGATCCCAGAGAGGGGCTTGGCATGTGAATTGCAACACGGAAGTAATATCAAGTTTTATTGCTGTCTAATGAATTATCCCTAAACATCATGGGTGAAAGCAATAAGCAAGTATTATTTCACACAGTTTCTGAGGATCAGGAGCTTGGGAGTGGCTTAGCTGGGCTCTTCTGACTCAGGGACTCTGGTGGGGTTGCACGCAAGATGTCACCTGGGGCAGTGGACAACTGAGGGCTTGATTAGATCTGAAGGATGCACTCCCGATGGCTCACTCGCAGGGTGTGCGTCCTTTTCCTAATTCCTCAGCATGTGGACCTGTAGTAGTGCTGCTTGAGTGTCCTCCTGACATGGCTATGGCTTCCCCAAGGGAGTGATCTGAGAGAGAAGCAAGGAGGAAAGGCAGTGTCTCTTACATCACATCTGCCACATTCCGTTAGTTAAAATTGAGTCGCTAAGTCCAGCCCATACTCAAGGGGAGAGGAAAAAACACTGCCTTTAGAAGGGAGGTGTCTCAAAGAATGTGTGGAAGTATTTGCAAATGACCACAGAGGCAGTCTCACCAAGGGCATGTTCCCGGCAGCAGTCACTGGTCTCAAGCTGCCCCTAGGGGAGGGGATGTCACCTCCCAGGTATTAGTGGATTAGGTGGCCCCGATCAGCCGAGATGACCTTCTAGAGAAGGGCACACGTGTGGCCCATGGGCAGCTGACACCTGCCAGCTGGGGACGGGCAGGTGCACCCACCTGGGAGGCAGATCTGGGAGGCAGCAGCCCCTTTGCTTCTCTCGGTTGGCCGGTCAGTGGGATGGGACCGAAGGTGGCACTGACTTCCTAAGGCTGTTGTGACGGCCCACCACGGTGATGGCTGTGCCACACTGCACTCCTGTGTGTGTGGAGGGTGGGATCGTTATTCCTGGATGTGTGGGTGCTGTTAGAATTCCTCAGGGCCAGAGAGGTTGATGTGGCTCCCAAATCTGTTGCAGAATTACCTCCCCAGCCAGGAGGGTATGCCTCATGACCAGTTCATCAAGATGACGATCATCTTTTCCATCGCGTTCATCACTGTCCTCATCTTCAAGGTGGGTGGCCCCTGCCCTGCGGCTCTGGGAGGGGTGGTGAGGCTGTGCTGGGCCCGGGCCTGCCTGTGCCCAGCTGTTAGAAGCAGGGACACGTGTGCCCTGTGCCTCCTCCCCTGCTTTTAGCTCCTTTCTCTTGCTTTCTCCTGTCAGCTCCTCTGACTTGACTTGGGATGCTCTGGGACAGCCCATTCAGGGAACGTGGACCTGCGAAGGCCACCTGCGTTCAGGTGTCTAATTCCAGCTGTCTGGAATTAGATGTGGACTGACCTGGACTTGAATCTCAGCCCCATTGTCACTAGCTGTGTGGCTGGTTTTCAGCAAGTCACTTCTCTCTGGGCCTCAGGGGCATAATGAGTCTTGCTTTGCCTGTGTTACAGTTGTATGTGATTCAGGCATCAAAATGTACCTGAGATCATGTTAATAGAGGTTTGGTGATGAGAAGGAGGGAGGGGAATGGTCTCGTTCTTCTCTGGGGTGATCAGGCCCAGAGGATAGGGTCCAGTTTCAGGTCCCAGGTCTGGGTGATGATGAAGCACTGAGTGTGTTCATAGCAGTGCAACCAGCAAAGTGAAGAGACAAGAAAATGCTGCCATCTTAGGAAGTGAAACTCCGCCCCTCCACCCCCCACCAAAACCCAGCAAAGACCAGAGTGCTATTCAGTATGGAAAATAGATGACTCAGGGGGACATGATTGCTGTTTCTTAATACCTGAAGAACCCTCATGGGGAATTCTCGATTGCTTGAGGCTAGGGGCTCCAAATCAACCTGGGCAACATAGCAAGATTCTGTCACTACAAAACATAAAAAAAAATTAGTCAGATGTGGTGGTACGTGCCTATAGTCCCAGCTACTAGGGAGGCTGAGGCGAGAGGATCGCTTGAGCCTGGGAGGTTGAGGCTGCAGTGGGTCATAATTGTGCCACTGCACTCCAGCCTGGATGACAGAGTGAGAATCTCTCTCTAAAACAAAAACCAAAACCCAAAAAACTACAGATAAGTAGAGAGAAGGCAATCACTCCACCATCTACACCCTACTCAGAGACCGTCACTGCTGACAGCCGGGTGCATTTCCTCCCAGCCTTTCTGTGTTGGTGGGTGGGCATCTGCAGACCCCAGCTGCTGCTTCCATCTGAGGCCCTGAGCAGTCTCTGCTGTCACCTAATGCCACCCGGAAACAGAAAATTGTCCCTTTTAACATCTTCTCCAAGAACCAACCTAGCACAAATGCACTAGTGAGTGTGCAGTGAGAACGCCCCTGAGGCTTCCTGGGGGAAGTCAGTGTCGGGTTTCCATGACACTCTCAACTGCAGGACTCCCCCACCCAGGCCCCACCACACAGCTCTGTCCCCCAGTTTCCCTGCTTTTTTCTTTTTTTGAGACAGAGTTTCGCTCTTGTTGCCCAGGCTGGAGTGCAATGGCGCGATCTCGGCTCACTGCAACCTCTGCCTCCTGAGTTCAAGTGATTCTCTTACCTCAGCCTCCCAAGTAGCTGGGATGACAGGCGTGCACCACCATGCCTGGCTAATTTCTTTTGTATTTTTAGTAGAGACAGAGTTTTTCCACGTTGGTCAGGCTGGTCTTGAACTCCCGATCTCAAGTGATCTGTCTGCCTCGGCCTCCCAAAGTGCTGGGATAACAAGCGTGAGCCACCTTGTCCAGCCCCACTTCTGTTTTTTTATCCTCCAGAATGAGGGGATTCCCTCTTTGACCCTCATTCTGCCTTGCTGGCCTTTATACCTCATTCTTTGTCATTCAGTAGCTCCCTATGTCTCCCTGCCCCACCTATGCACCCATCAGGGACTCCTTCAGACAACACCTTCCAGTACAGGACTCTCTCCTCCTACTCAGAGGGGATTTGGGGGTTTTCTGTTGTTTCTTGAGCTTGCCCTTGGGATTTTATGCCCCATCCTGAAATTTTCTACCCAGTTCTTACATCAACTTGCATCAGCTGATGGGTATACGCTAATTGTTCCTCCTTTATAAACATGGATCAATATTGCATAGGCTGTTTTGTAATCTGCTTTAGAAAACAACATATCAGAAGCAGTTTTGAAGAGGATGTGTCCCACGACCAGCTCTGTTTCAAGATGGGCAGGGCTGTCTCAGGAGGTAGTGAGCTCCCAGTTGCTGTGGGCAGTCAGGCAGGAGCTGTGGGACTATTGCTGGGGAAATTAGAGAGTGGGCCAGAAGCCCCCAAAATGCCCTTGCTCTGTGATGTCTATGGGGCAATGAAAAAGGCAGTACCTGGAATATTCTGGACTGGCTGGCGAAGAACCCTAACCAGAAGGAGAGGTCTGAGCAGGAATGGCTGGATGCTGGCTTCTGGAGAGAATGGTGGCTCCTGGCTGGCGTTGTCCCAGGCCTGCTGGAGAGTGAGAAGGATGCTCAGCAAAGCACAACCTGACCTGCGCCTTCTTCCAGGTCTACATGATCAAGTGTGTGTGGCGGTGCTACAGATTCATCAAGTGCCTGAACTCGGCTGAGGAGAGGAGCGGCTCCAAGATGCTCCAGAAGGTGAGTGTGGCTGCAGGTGGATCCCAGCTCTGCCACTCACTCCCTGTGCCATTTGGGTCAAGTCTCTTTCCCTCTCTGGGCCTCGGTTTCTCTATCTGTAAGATGAGGGTTGGATCAGAAGAAATGTGACCTCTTTCAGTTCTGATAGTCTAAGATTCTACTAATTCATTCACTCACTCATTCATTTATTCAGTATTTACCGCTTCTCACTTTTGGCTAGTCTCATATCTATTCCAGGCGTTGCGGAGAAAACTAAGATGCCACCTCTACCTTAGAGGAGTATATAGTCCAGGGTGAATTCAGACACACAGATACAATTACAACTTGGTGCGGAGCACAGGGACAATAAGCACAGGGACCTGGCTTCTTCTCGGGCATCAGGGAAGGCTTCCTGTAGGAGGTGACAGTTGATTGGTCTTGGAGGGTCAATGGATATGAGATAGCTGGGAAAGAAGAAGGGGCTTTCCAAGAAGAGAGGATGGGGTATGTTGGAAGCTGCTTATTGGAAAGTGATGGTTTAAATTTCTGGTAACTTACTTTCATCACCTGTAAGGTGGAGATTGGATTAGTTAAGACACTTTTGGTTGCAAGTGGCAGAAACCCAACTCAATCTGACTCAAGTAACGAAAGGAATTTACTAGCTCACAGAACTTAGCAGTCAAACATAGGTCTGGCTTCGGCCTGGCCGAGTCCTGACATCGGGATATGATCTCATCCTCTCTATCTCTTGACTCTACTTTCCTCAATGTTGGCTTCATTTTCAGGAAGCCCGCCCCTCATGGTGGCAAAAGGGCTGCCAAAACCCCTAGACTAACATTGCATCCTCTCAGTAATCCCAGCAGAAAAAGAAGGTCCCAGGCGTATGTCTGATTGGACCAACTTGGGCCATATGCCTGTGCTCAAACCAAAGACTATAGCCAGGGGGATAGAATTCTACTTTGAGTGGCCAAGTCTGGCTACCCTACTGGATCTGAGGGACGGGGCCAGTTCTTCTGAAGGTATATGGATTGTAAATGTTTTCTCAAGGAAAATGGTGCACTGCTTTCAAAATAAGGGGGTCTTGATGCTGACAGGCAAGTGTGTCCACTACTGGGAAGTGTACCCATCTCATGCAGGCAATGTGTAGCACATAGCAGGTATCCAAGACCTGTCAGTCATTATCTTCATCATCATCATCATCATCATCATTTTGCCAGAGGTGGGAGTTTGGGTCCCATGATCCCAGGCTGGAATTGCGGGTCGTTCTTGACCATACTCAGCCCTCATCTCTCTGTCTCTCCCAGGTGGTCCTGCCGTCCTATGAGGAAGCCCTGTCTTTGCCATCGAAGGCTCCAGAGGGGGGTCCAGCACCACCCCCATACTCAGAGGTGTGACCCTCGCCAGGCCCCAGCCCCAGTGCTGGGAGGGGCGGAGCTGCCTCATAATCCGCTTCTTTGCTTTGGTGGCCCCTGTGGCCTGGGTGGACCCTCCCGCCACTCCTTGGCTGACTCCAGGACAATCTGCTTGTGTCTCCCTTGCTGGCCTGCTCCTCCTGCAGGGCCTATGGGCTGCTCACAACTGGGTCAATGCTATAGGCTGAATCACTCCTCTGGTCTCTCAAAAATTCAGCCCAACAATGCTTGGTTTATTTCCATCGGCTCTGACGCTTGTTTAGATGATTGGTCACTCTAAACTTGGTGAGTTTGTTAAGTAACTATCAACTTGATCAGTCCAGGCAAGCAGCTGACAAATCAAAAACCTACTTGTCAGTTCAGTAAAACAATTTGGTCAAACAACAGTCTATTGCATTGATTTATAAATAGTTGTCAGTTCAATAGCAATTTAATTAAGTCATCATCAGTTAGCCACCCCCCATACATAAATATATATGTAATCAATTTCTTCAAGTAGCTTGCTTAAATGATAATCAATTAGCCAACATGAGTTGTTTAGAATAGTGATAAATAGAATACATAGAATAGTGATAAAATTCAATTTTAAAAATCAAGTTCACCTCCAAACCATTTAATTCAAATGAACCCATCAACTAACTGCCACCTCTGGCCAATGCAGGATCTCTGAGTGGCTGTATAACCGTTAATTCAAATGAAATTTATTTAAACAGTTGACAACCTGTCATTCAAGGTTAGCTCCAGGAAATAACACTTGTTTCAGTCATAAAACAGTCCCTTCAAATGCACAATTGTTCTGCTGAAGAGCTGTCATCAACAGTCCAGTGCTCGCCTATTCAGTCACTCTATGGTCATCGTGGCTGCAGAGCAGTGGATTCCATGAAAGGGGTCAGCTCAGTCACAGGCATTTCAGTAAGGAGCTGCCAGTCTATTCCCAGGCCAGGCCATCGCTGGCCGTCCATTCATTTGATTCAGTCATAGGTGAGTCAGATCTGCCCGAGGCTTGTGGTCAAGCAGAAATTCAGCCCCGAAACCAGGCACATCCATTCACTGAACTAAACCCACAGGTTAGTTCAGTCAAAGCAGGCAACCCCCTTGTGGGCACAGACCCTGCCACTTGGGTCACGGTGGTGGTGGCAGCTGGGGAGGTTTGGCCCCAATGGCCCTCCTGTGCCTGCTTCCCTGTGTGCCGGGGGGAGCTGACCCAAGGTGGAGACCATGGAGGCAGGGTCTCTGGAGTCTGTGGGCAGGGGGCGGGGCACAGAGGGAGAAGGCTCTGCAAGAGCTCCCCAGCAACACCCCCTTGTGTAATTGCTTTGTGTGCGACAGGGAGGAAGTTTCAATAAAGCAGCAACAAACTTCTCTCTGGCTCACGTGCTTCCGGAAATACGGTGTAGAGAGGGTGGAGACCTGCCTTCTACCTCCACCACTCCCAGGACTCATGCATACCCTACACCCACATACCATCCCCACACTCACACCCCCAACACCCACACACCTACACCCACATATCCCCACACACACCAACACCCACACTCACCAACATATACACCAACACCCCCTACACATACCTGCACAACTCCCACACTCACACCCCCCACACCCACACCCACCAACATACACACCCACAGCCCCTACACACTCACCTGCATCCATCCTCTCACCCCAGTTCACACCCTCACACCTACACCCGCATACACGCCCCTGCTCTCACACCCCTACATGCCCCCACCCCTCACTTCTACCCCGTCACACATCCACACATCTACACCCTCACACCCACATACACACCCATATACATTTCCTCCCCCCCACACCCCCCCACAGATCTACACCCACACACCCATATACACATCAACACCCCCATACACACACATCCAGACATATTTGCATCCCCCCAATCCCCCACACCCACACACACATCTACATACACAGCCACATACACATCAACACCCCCACATACCCACACACACACATCCACACACACCCCCACTCATATCCACACTCACACCCACATACCCCCATCCCCTGCCCCCTCACACCCCACACCCATATACTCCCCACACCCACCCACGCACATACACACCAACACCCCCTCACACCCACACACACATCACACCCACACACTCAAATTGACACGCACTCACATCTACACACACACTCACACTCCCACCCCCCCACACCTACAAACACACCTATGCACACACCCCCATCCCCCACACCCACCCCCCACACCCACATAAACACTCACACTCACACCCACACACCTGGTTGTTCAGTCCAGAAACTCCTCCCACGGGCCATGCTGAGTGCGGGGCGGTCATGACCCAATGTCATTTCTGATCATGAATGACAGCCCTTGATGAAGCATCCTGATGTCTCCCAAATCGGGCATGTGCTCCACTCCCCGGGCCCAGGTCCTGTTCTGGACACTGGGGTGACCTCAGCAGGTCAGACTTGTCTCTAGTTACCCCCAGTCTGGGGTAGGAGGGACAGAGCTGCAAAAAGGCTGCCACAATAGAGAAAGCCTGGGGGACCTCAGGCTTGAGGGCCAGAGAAAGCCTCTTGGAGGGTGTCACCAAGTGGTCTGAAGGATGAGAAGGCAGCAGGAAGCAGAGTGGGAAGGGTGCTCTAGGCCTAGGAAGAAGGAAGTGCAAGGACTCTGGCATGGGGAACAGGAGCTGGGGCGAGCCAGTCAGTGTGGCTGCAAGTGGGGAGGGGAGGGAGAGGAGGACAGCCAGCTGTCGGGGCCTGGGTCAGGAAGAGTGTTTGCACACAGTAGGGCTGTTTGGCTGCAAGCTCACCCTGGCTAGGTTCAGCCAAGAAGGGAATTTACAGGAAGGATTGGTTGCAACTAACAGAGGCCTTATGAGCCAACTTTATTATGAAAAACAAAAAGGTGGTTTACGGTATTTCTTGGCTTTCATATAAATAAAAAATCCAGGGATTTTGGGCTTCAGGTATGGCAGGATCCAGGACTCTAATTCTTTAATAATGTGTCTTTCTCTTTCTCCATCCCTTATCTTTTTTCCCCTGGTATGGCTAAGCGGTTGAGGGCTTTCCTGAGAGTAAAGTTAATAGAGACCAGGGCCGTTTGAATTGGCATCTTTCACCACTACCAAAAGAGACCTCATAGAGCCTTGAATGTCATGCCAAGGAACATGGACTAATCTTGAGACAGGCATCTTTGAAGGATTTTGGGCCAAGGAGTTACGAGGCTTGGGTTTGAGGAAGGTAGAGCCCAAATGCAGGGCCCCCTAAAAAGGCTTGGGGAAGTCATCCTGTGGGGAGGCAGGGACGGGGATGAGTTTGAGAGGCATTGTCAACCTTCTGGTGGTGTCAGCTTTTCTTGGAAATGGCAGATTTCTTCATGGATGTTATCTGCTCATTATCAGACCCACAAGCAATCGGTGCAGCGTGACTCACAGAAATGGAAAGCAAGCTCCTGGTCACACTTGAGGCAGAGGCCCAGAGACATCAAGTGATTTTCCTGAGGCCACACAGTGGTCAGAGATGAGACCAAGAGCCTTTCTTTTCTACTCCAAGTGGAGGCTGTTAGAGGGGCTGGGGCCCCAGTTTGTGTGAGCTGTTGCTTCTTGCAAAGACCCACAGGAAGAGGACCCTCTGAGAAGCCCCAGCAAGTGTGGATTGGGAGCAGAGGTCATGAGAGGAGAGAACTTGGCCCAGCTTTGCATCCTATCACAAGGAGACAGAAGGGCTGTGGCTACATGTGTCACAAGGACCAGGAGGCCCTGAACTGGCCGGCATGACTCTCCTTTGCTTCCCGCCTTCGCCGACTTCCACCTCTGGCTTAGAGCCGAGGAACAGGCGGAGCTCTGTAGTGGCATTGTGTCCTGTGGCCAGGCAGCTGGGAGGGGGCCACCCGAGGGACAGGAAATAGCTGGGTTTGGGGAAGTCGCATGGCCAGCCAAGCCAAGCAAACCCACGATCGCCTGGGCAGCCCTCACCGAGGCCGATCAATGCGCTGTTTCAGGCTCACACAGGGGTCCTTTGATGGACCCACTGAGAGTGTCCGTTTGAGCTTCATGCTTGGAAGGGAGCTGCCCCAGGATGGAGGGGGCCTGGGCAGGTGAGGGCAGCCTGGACTGACTGTCTCTTGGAGGGAAAAAAGAGCTGGTAAAATTAAACCTGGGGTGCTAAGTGGGGCAACCTCAGGTTTTTCGGGGGCTGTGATGGTAGCAGGAAGGGTCCCTGCAATTGAGCGGGCCCGTCAGTGTGCTGGCTCCACAGATCTCCCCGCGGCCTCACGCGGCAGGTGCTGGGTGGGGATCATTCCTGAGGTTCAGGGAGGGGACTGCATCTGCCCAAAGTCACGCGTCAGCCAAGGGGCAGAGCTGGGCTTGGACTTCAGTCCACCCAACTGGACCTGAGCTTGTCTCTCTGGACCTTTCTGGGTAACCTCGCCCTTCCTCTGGGTCCTTCCACTTCACAAGGCCCTCATTTAATCCCTCTGCCAGGCTCTGAGCTCTCTTGGGAGGACTTGGAAATAAGGTGGAGGCCTCAGGGGCAGCAGGGAGATTGTGGCTGTTGCAGGCCCTGGGATGGCGGTGCCCAGCTCTGAGCAGAGGACATGGAACGGGGGATGAAAAAGGATGCACTGAGTTTTGGTGGTGCTGGATTCGTGCTACCTTAGGGGACGTCCAATGGGAGGTACTTAGGAGGCAGCTGGGTCTGTAGGTCTGGAGTTCAGGAGAGCGAGGAGGGAGGGAGGGAGGTTGAGTTGTGAGTGCTATTTGCGGACATGTGGGTGGGGTGTCAGGTTTAGGGGGGTGTCACCCAGGTTCTCAGAGGTGTTAACGCATCAGCAGGACATGCTGCTGTGCCGTGGCCACCCCGGACAGGTCCACAGATGAAAGCACACGACTCTTCACCCTGAATGCCAGCTTGGCTGACTGTGCGTAGACCCTGAGGCCAAGACAGCACATGGGAGGTTTCATGAACATGTGGCACCTTGGATCACAGGGACTGCGGCCTGAACAAGGTCTGGGCAGGAGGAGCAGCCCGGCTGCACTGCAGGCCCCTGGGTGGGAGGATAAGGATGGCCACTTTGCGGATGAGGAACCTGCCCTGTGACTGGGGGCCACCCCACGTTCCTGAGTCTCTGCCTGACTTTTGGGAAGACCAGAGATGAATGTCCCATCTGGTACTCTGGCAACGTCTCCAATTTGCAATGAAACTGTTTAAGAGTGAAGAAAAGCCGTTCCAGGTTAAAGGAAGTCAGGGGCAGGACCCATCTGGGGTTTTCTGTGGGTCTTTGGGTGGCAGCACAGCCTCTGCGGAGGGCATAAGGAACAGCCACTGCGTGCATCCGCAGCCACAGGCGTTGCCCACTCCCTGCTCGGATGGGCTCTCGGGGAAGCCATGCTCACATTCCAGCCTGTCTCCTGGGTCTCCAGGGGGAAGCCTCCCTGATTAGCCACCAAAAGTGCTCCGATGGTCCGTGGGCACAGTGGAGAGCTGCTGGTATGAGGGAGCCGCAGTTCTAAATGCATGAACAGCATCCGCCTGGGAAACAATTTTGCTGCCATCTCAGTGGCCCAGATGGTAGAACAGGACACTTGCCTGCCGCTTCCTCTACTCCACATACTGGGGGGACATGCCAGGCTGGAAAACAGCGGGGCCAAGGCCTGGAGATGTGACCGGGTACCGTGAGAAAAGGACTTGGGCGCAGGTAGCTTATTTGGGAGGTGATCCCAGGAAATACAGTGAGGGGGAGTGAGATGGGGACAGGATAAAGGCCAATAAAATGTGCATTAATAAGTAGGTCATCTCTGTGGGCAACTGGGCTCACTCCTGCCGGGGACCTTCTGAGGAACGGCAAGGAGCATGTCTCAGAACTGTCCGGTGGGGGATGGGGACGTTGGGGTCTTTTGAACCCTGCAGGCTGCATGTTATGCCTGGGGATGATAAAACCCTGGGCTGCCTGGCCCACTGCCCGAGTCCTTGGGAACTGCCTGCTGTAGCTGTGGGTGAGCTGAACCCACGGTGGGCTGAAGGGCCATGGGTCAGGGCATTAACTGGGCCAGCTAGAGGTCCCAGTGCTAAACCTGGGCCCACTCCTCCAAATGCTCATTTCTCCTTCCAGTGTGATTGTTCGCAGGTGCATTCCTCGTGGGTAGCTCTCATAGCCGCTCCTGGGGTGAGGGCTGACCCTCTGGCCCTGAGAAGGCCTGTAGCAGGGATGCGACTTGTATTTTTAACAACCAGGTGAGTAGCGCGGGTGGCCAGGTGTAGATGACCTTTGAGTTTCCTTCAGAGCCTGAGCTTCAAGGTTTGACATTTCCCCACAAATAAAATGGGCCACCATGTATTGACTGCAAACTCTGATAGGGTATTAGTGGGAGGGCTGGAGTCTATCTGGGAGGCTCTGAGGACTGAGGAGGAGTGACTCATTCTGTGCTAGAGAAGAGAGGGAGTTGGTGGGAGGCAAGGAGAGGGAGAGAAAGAGTAAGAGTGACAATGGCCTGGCAGGGGGAAGGAAGCTGACTGTGAAGAGCTTTAAATGCCAGCTAAGTCTGAATTTCCATCTAGAGGTGATACAGAGCTAACAAAGGCTCCCCCTCCTCCCTGCCCCCAGGAATGGTGACAGACTGACAGAAACTGTCACGATAACTAAATGCCCATATCCTGCCCCTGGACATCCAGGTAGAGTCAGGTGATGTGTACTCCTAGCCTGAGGCAGTTAAGAGAGACGCTTGCTCTCTCTCTTGTCCACGTGGCCAGAGAAAAGGACTTGGAAATGGTGGAGGCTGCTTTGGAGAGGGCCTATGTGGGGTCACCTGCCTGGCACTGGACGGTGCCATGAGGGAGAAGCAAGCCCTGTATTAAGCCATGGTGATGTGGGGGCGTGTTTGTTATTGCAACGTAGCCTATCCTAGGCTGACTGATGCAAGAAGGTGTTGTAAAAAACAACAAGCATCGGCCCGTTGTGGTGGCTCACACCTGTAATCCCAGCACTTTGGGAGGCCTAGGTGGGCGGATCACTTGAGCTCAGGTGTTCGAGACTAGCCTGGGCAACATGGTGAAACCCTGTCTCTACCAAAAATATAAAAAATTGGCTGGGCGTGGTGGTGAACACCTGTGGACCCAGCTACTCAGGAGGCTGAGGTGGGAAGATCACCAGAAGCCGGGGGGTCAAGGCTGCAGTGAGCCGTGATTGTGCCCCTGCACTCCAACCTGGGTGGCAGAGTGAGATCGCATCTTAAAAAAAAAAAAAAGAAAAAGTGAAAACAAAAAACCCAATAAGCATTGATGTAGCATTCACTGCATCTTTTCCTTACAACTTTCCCGTGACATTAGCATTAGGGTTCCAGTGCTACAGACATGAAACAGACAGGCAGAAAAGGGAGGGATTTACCGGAAGTCACCACCGCTGGCCTGTGACAGATGGGGCCTCAAGCCCAGCTCTTTTTGATTCTAAAGCCGTTTCACTTCATAGGATTCCTCAAAGTCTGGTGTGCATGCCACTGGCAGAAAACAAGAAAATTTTCAGTGATATGTGTATGAAAAAGCTAAATTTAATTAGTTTTGAATTTATTTGAATTTTATACAGAATGAATGTTTATTGGAATAAATAAATAAACAGTACATCGAACCAGTGATTTCATGGCTATTATTTCTTAGAAGGCAGAGAAATTTTTGGGTTTTTTTTTTGAGACGAAGTCTTGCTTTGTCGCCAGGCTGGAGTGCAGTGGCGCGATCTTGGCTCACTGTAACCCCTACCTCCTGGGTTCAAGCGATTCCCCTGCCTCAGCCTCCAGAGTAGCTGGGACTACAGGCGCACGCCACCACACCCGGCTAATTTTTTTTTTTTGTATTTTAGTAGAGACAGGGTTTCACCATCTTGGCCAGGCAGGTCTTGATCTCCTGACCTCGTGATCTGCCAGCCTCGGCCTCCCAAAGTGCTGGGATTACAGGTGTGAGCCACTGCTCCGGGCCCCAGAGAAATTTTTAAGAAGTGAGTTGGTTTAGAATGACTTAAACAAAAAGATTAAGTAAATACTACTAAAGGCGTGCGTGGGTACAGCCAAACTGTGATGGTGGTGGGCAAAGAATGAAGGGGGCAGGCTGCCCTGGCTGATACTGCATCTGTGTTAGCTAGGTTATTACGAGATAACCAGGTTTGCTCTTTAGGGAAAGAGGTGCTCCTGGGAGCACTGGAGAGGGAGTCCTATGTGCTTTCCACTGAACCACACTGCCCGGGGGCTTCTCCGTGGATCACAAACTCTCTCTCACATTAAACACTAACGGCTTTAAGTTTCTGGAAGCCCGAGGGGTGTGAAAACAAGGCGAGGGAACAGCAGAGCCCTTCACAGCTGCCTGTTTGGCTTGAGAGCAACCTCGTAGAAGTCCCGTCCATGTATTTTTTTTTCTTCTGGCTCATACCAGACACACTGTTCTCAATTTTGAGTCCTGGCGAAAAATGTTTCACATTTTAAAAACACAAATATTGATTTTCTTTCCTTAATGTATACGCTGAGCCTCCAGGTCTCCTCTCCGCCACCGCCCCCGGGCCTTGCCCCTGCTATAGAACACCAAAGCTGCCCCTTTTTTTTTTTTTGGTGGTTGGGGGACCCATCTCTGTTCCTGAAAACTTACCTGTAGTGTATTTCTGCAGCTCTGCTCATGAGCGGAGAAGCGACACAGAGAAGGCATCTGTGTTCCTCCGAAGAGCCCACAGAACTGCCATTCAGAGGTGGAGCTGAAAGGGCTGTTTCACGGGCCAGCTGCTGTCCAGCTAATGGAGCCTTGTGCCCTGAGCCCTGGACACAGCCCTGGCCATCAGGGCGGTGGGGGGTGGGGGGTACAGTTGGCCAGGAGACCCCAGCTCACGTTCTCCTCATCCACCTCCAGCATGGCATAAGGACAGCACTGTGCCTCTCTCACCGCTGGTCACCATTGATGGCCCTTGTGTGACCCTGGGTGGTTTACAGAAAAGTGGAACTGGTTTGTAGTCAGTTCTTTTCATTCATTCCTTCATTCACTCACCAGATATCCTGTGCCAGGCACCACGCTGGGTCCCAGGGATTCAGTGACTGAGACAGGAAGCCCCCTGCTCAGAGGGAGTGCACGTCCTCTGGGGGCGACAGGTCACACTTTTATGACAGCATTTTTGGAAGAGAGAGGCACTGCCATCACTGCATCCACCGTGCAGCATCTCTGGAGGAGAATTAGACTTCAAAGTCGTAGGGGAAAAAGGAATCAGCAGCTTCAAGTGGTTTTTGGAATTGGGGAGGGCTGTGAATTAGGCACACATGAAATGTAAAAGGAAAAAGTCAGAAGGAAATGCTCTTAACCCCTTCCTTCTCTGACACTGGTGCAGAGAGGAATGAGGCCTGAGCTTCAGGCTTGCTCTGCCCCTACACTGGCTGGGTGGCTTTGGGTAAGTCAGTGAACCTCTCTGGGCCTCAGTTTCTCCATCTGACAAATGGGCCAACAGACTCAGATCTGCTGACCTCGCAGGTTTATTGGGAAAGCAAAGGAGATAGAGTGATAGTGTGAGTAACTGTGCCATGTCAAGGGTGGAAGGGATCGTTGTCATTAGTGCTGAAGAGTGTGGTAGCTGTGAGTTGGGTCTGCTGCACCCGGCAATCACTTTTTGTCTGTACATTTCCTTTGACTGAGGTAGAGTTTACACCGAGTGAAGTGCATAGGTCCAAAGTCTTAGGATTCTGCCCCCGGAGCAATGACAATCCTTCAACCCATCTCCACTTCCGTCCTCCTATTGACCCTCACATGGTCCCAGTGAGGCAGGCAGACCAAGAGCTACCATTCCCACTGCACCATAGCAAGCTGAGGCTCAGAGAGGTTAAGGCACCAGCTCCAGGTCACACAGCCAGTTAGGAGCAGAAGTGGCTTTGAACCTGGATCTCTCAGGTAACCAAGCCCATGCTCTTTCTGCTCTATCTCATGAACTACTGGACCCTAATGCAATGAAAGGGGTCGTTCCTGGTTATGCCTCTTTATTTATAAGGTTTATCCTGGCCTTCTCTGTGCTGGGCCTGATGCAGAGATGAATCCACTGGTTCACAGGTAAGGTGGGTCGAGCAGGGACGCACACGGGGAGGAGGTGGGCATGGAGAAAGCACCTCCATCAGGCTACACCGAGACAGTGGCATGGCTGAGAGCACGGGCCTGGGGCTCTGTCCTGGCGATAACACTTCTTAGCTGTGTGACTTCAGAGAAGTTACTTCGCCTCTCTGTTCTTTAGTTCCTCTGGGAAATGGAGGTAATAACAGTAGCTGCTTTACAAAGTTGTCATGAGGATTAACTGAGAAACCTCATCTAACTCCTTTGCTCCTTGACTGAACCCTAGGAAGCAGGCACGGTTACCATGCCAAGTTTCCAGATGAGGAGTCTGAGACATGATCGGTGACATCACTTGCCCATCGTCACACAGGTAGTTTGCTGGTATAGCAAACTCAGGTAACGTGGCTCCAGAAATTCTGTGCTCTTAACCGTGGTTTCTACTGCCCTGCCCATATTGAGTGAAGGTACATGTTAGCCCTTATTATGATCTTGAAAGATTCTGCAAGGCAGAGAGTTAGTGAGGGGAAAGGACTCTGGGCAGATGGCCCTGCATGTGCGATGGCCTGGAGGCCTTTGAGGAGAATCCAGGGGTAGCTGGGGAGCAGGGTCTGTGTGGAGAGCAGGGCACGGTGAAGCTGGGGCAGGGGCAGTGCCTTTCATGAGAAACTTGGGGTTGTGGGTCGGGGAAGGATTTGGGTGTGGGATGACGGTGCAGGGCTGGGCCGGGCCATTGGACTCAGGTATGCCTGGGCTTGGGGTGGAGCTTCAAGGCAGTGCTGGCTCCAGCCCCTGGAGGAGCCACCCCCTCCACCCACCTGAGATTTCCCAAATTCCAGCTGTGGCTCTGGTTGCTTCTACAGGCAAAGGAGGCCTTGTGGTCGGAGGGGCCTCTGGAGCCTGGGCCAGGCGCTCCCGCCCTCTCAGGGCACACACACCTCCATTCAGCCTGAGCCCCGCCCCTGGGGGCCTGGGGGCCAGGGCGGGCTGCCCCCACGTCAGTCATCAGTTGGGGGCCACCTGACCCGGAGGCTGGGCGGGCAGCGGGGTTGATAAGACCTAGACCCCACTGGCCCCCACCACTGTGCCGGCTGCTGCCTGTGCTGCCAGAACCATGAGGGTCCTCTCTGGTCCCAGCCTCACGCTCTGCGGCCTGCTGCTGCTGCTCCAGGCTCCTCGCAGCCCTGGCCTCACCCTCCAGTCCAGAGGTGAGGGGGCCTGTGTGAGATGGGGGACACTGAGCGAGTGCGCTCTGACCATCAGCACTGGGGGCTGGGTACCCAGATGGCAGGGAGCAAATGGGATCCAGGATGTGGAGGGGA
Source organism: Cacajao melanocephalus (assembly GCA_963573385.1). Lineage (NCBI taxonomy): Eukaryota > Metazoa > Chordata > Mammalia > Primates > Pitheciidae > Cacajao > Cacajao melanocephalus. The sequence continues at coordinate 33,794 of CAUYLG010077697.1, forward strand.
GCAGGGTGGCAGCGTGGGCAGCGGGCTGATGCCGGAGCAGACAGGGCTGGTGGTGCTGATAAGGGTTGGGGTAGGGGTGCTCCTCAGCCCTCAGGGACCATGCACGTGGCGGGGACCATGGTCTTCCAGGTCTCTGGGGAGCAGAAGCTACTCAGAGAGCTGGCTGGCCTCTGGAGCTGCACCAAGCCCTGGGTGGAGCCCACGGCTCTTTGATGAGAGCAGACGCGGGGTGCCAAGAGCTCATTCCCCTTTGCAGGTCCTTCCAGCCTTGGGCTCCCTTGGGGCAGCACCACCCTCCAGAGTTTCAGGTTTGGGCACTGAGTCCTGGAATGCTCATTCGTCCTATACAGATGGGGAAACTGGGGACAGAGAGGGCCTAAGACCACACAGTGAGATAGCCCCAGAGCCTCTAGGCTCCTGATCTACTGCTGTGTGGTGCGGCCAAGTCCCTTTCCTTCTTTGGGTCTCAGTTTACCCATTTGTAGCCTTACCTAGTAGAGAGCAGGGGACCAGCTGCAGGGTGGTTTCTAAGGTCTCCTAAGGAACTCTGATGCCCAGAGTCCCAGTCTATCGCACTGTGAGATTCCGCATCTTGGCCGTTGGGATGGCCCTGCCCTTTCCTCTTTCGGATCAGCTTTGCTCAGTGCAAACTTAGCATGGGATGGGGAGGGAAGGGTTTTTGCAGTGAGCCCCTCCTGACTGCAGGCCCAGGCCAGTGACTGTCATGCAGTAGCTTTATTCTCTCCACTGGACGTGTGAGATCACAGAGGCTCAGAAAGGTGCAGTGATCTGCCCAGGGCCCCACAGAGTGGCTGAGCTAGGATCTGAGCCCAGGCCTGAACTCACTTCCACCCTGCATACCTCCCAGCACATGGCACTGCCTTCTTGGGTCTCTCGGGGACACTGCTCCTCAGGGGTGTGTCTTGGGGTGCACCTGATCAGGCTGCTGAGGTGGCCACAGTAATTCCTGCTCCCTGTCCCTGTCTTTGGCAACCCGCCAGCAGACGCTGCCAAGCTGAGGAAACTGGTTCCAATTTGGTGATTCACTCTGATGCTCACATGAAAGAGGCCATGTTGATGGGCACTGCTTTGGATCTCAAGGCTCATCCTTGGTGCTCTCCTGTCCAGCTAGGAGAAATAGCTGCCCTTGTTTCTGGCAACAAGTCTGGGCCGAAACCTAAGTGTGTTTTCAAGGCTGCAGGGTCCTCTGCCACTCCTGGAATACTCACTGCGTGCCCAGCCCTCTGCTGGCTCCTCAGAGCATCCTGTAGGGACAGATTTCCAGCTCACCATACAGATAAGGAAACTGAGGCTCAGAGAAGTGAAGTGAATGGCCCAAGGTCAGGACTTGGCCGTCTGTGTTTCTGAGTGGGGGGCCTTTGGCAAGTTGCTTGCTGAGTGTCCGCACATTGACAAAAGGGCCCAGCCAGCCCAGCTGATGTCTGCAGCCTACTGGGCCCCAGGCCTCGCACCTGGACCTAAGAAGCTGCGTTCTGCTCCTCGGCCTTGAGTGTCTTCAGGCCCAGCCCCTGACCTGTGCCCCTGCTCTCTGCCCTCTCCCTCCTGCCCCGCTCCAGGCCATCTCTGCCGGACGCGGCCCACGGACCTGGTGTTCGTTGTCGACAGCTCTCGCAGCGTGCGGCCTATAGAGTTTGAGAAGGTGAAGGTATTCCTGTCCCAGGTCATCGAGTCGCTGGACGTGGGGCCCAATGCCACCCGGGTGGGCGTGGTCAACTATGCCAGCACCGTGAAGCAGGAGTTCCCACTGCGGGCGCACGTCTCCAAGGCCGCGCTGCTGCAGGCCGTGCGCCGCGTCCAGCCGCTGTCCACAGGCACCATGACCGGCCTGGCCATCCAGTTCGCCATCACCAAAGCCTTCAGCGATGCAGAGGGTGGTCGTTCCAGGTCCCCCGACATCAGCAAGGTACGTCCCCACCGCCCTGCCAGGATGCTGCTGCTTGAAGGCTCCTACTAAAAGTTATAAGCTTTGCCTGCATACACCTGAATTTCCATGATGCCCCGTGAGGTGGCCATTTTGCAGCTGGGGAAACTGAGGGCCAGAGAGGGGCGGTCATTCGACAGAGGTCACCAGCTGCAAGTGGCCGAGCTGGGATTTGAAGCCACCTTTACCCAGCCTTTCTATCCCAGAAGCTCACCATCATTTCAGTTTAGTTGACCTTGGCTCCCCGACCAGTCTGAGCCTCTTGAAGACATCACAGACAGGCCAGATGCTTATGGGAGGAGGGAAGGTGTGGACGCCGCCACCAGCCTGTCTGGGTTCACGCCCTGCTCCACCATACCTGTGCCACCCTGAGCAAGTGACGTCATCTCACTGGTCCTCAGTTTCCTCACCTGTAACATGGGAGAAATGATAACACCTTCCCTAAGTGCTGCCATGAGGACTGAGTTTGTAAGCGTAAGGCACTCAGAACGGTGCCTGGCAGCGAATAAGCCCCATCATGGCATTCGCTAATTTAATTTCAGAATCCTCTGAGGGCAGGGGCTCAGAAATGGAAGCTCTGTGCCACCACCTGCACTGGCAGGGAGGACTCCAGGGAGAGGGCTGAGCACTTCCCAGGCCTTGCACCCTCACTGTCACGTTCAGGGCGCAGCACAGAACCTGAGGTTGAGCCAGTGCCCCCTTTTCCGGTGGCGCCCCACAGGCTCCAGCACTTGCCCACCGCAGCCCTTGTCACCCTGAGTCACCACTTCCCTGCCCAGGGCCGCAGCCCAGGGAGGTTCTCTTTCTTATACCCCCTCCATACCACACTCTCTAGCACGCAGTGGATAAATGAGCACAATCCTGCTTGGAGGTGGTATCCCCATTTTACAGATGGTGAAACTGAGGCATAAGGAGCTTAAGCAACTTGCTCAGCCGTTAAGTGGGAAAAGTGTTCACAGGGACAGCGGCATATAATCCCAGCCATTACCACCTCTCAAAGAAATGATGTATCAGGCAGCCTGTTGGTCTTGGGGCCAACTACAAGTTTCAGCGTGGGGTGCTGTAGATGAAGCTGATGACTGAGGTGGTGAAGAGGGTGTGCTGGCCATCCTAATGGGGAGAGGGTGAAGAAGATGGGGGTGATGACTGCAGCGGGCACATTCTCCAGAGTTAACTGGTTCACCCCAGTTCAGACCTGTGGCCTGGGGTGGGAGAGTGAAGAGAGAGCTCCTCAAGCAGGTGACAGAGGGGCTGGGGGCGCTGGCACCACTCCAGGTGTTCAGCCTGGAGTTCGCGTGTGGAGGACCCAGCAAGGGGGGAAATCTGAAAGCTGGGTTGCAGGCAGAGAGTAGGGGCTTGGGGAGGCAGTGGGCCTTGGGATGTGGCAGCGAATAGTCACAGCTAGGTTTTCAGTACCAGGAGCCCAAGTCCCTGGAGGGGAAGAGATTGTGCAAGATCACTCCCCAGGGAGCCCAGGGTAACGACGGTAAAAATAATAGTTGCCCTTCTGGCTTCTAACCAAGAGTCATCTCACTCAACCTCACTGCAACCCCTTTTTACAGATGAAGAGACTGAGGCTCAGGAAGGTGACCTGTAACTTGTGGAGCTGCATTTCTAACCACGGGCTGTCTAAACTGCATGTCATCAGGGCAAGGAGTTAGAGCCTGGGACTAAGGAGGGTACCCAGGAATCAGAAGCAGACCAGAGTCAGAAGCAGAGAAGCAGCAAAGGGGGCTAGGTGCCTAACCAAGACTGGGCTGGGCTAAGAGCATCCTAGCTTCAGGGCGGGTGCAGGCAGGGGATCGCGAAGTTGGGTCTCAGCGTCGGAGTACCCCGCCTCTCTCTCTTTCCAGGGTAAAGATCAGAGGAGTCTAGTGAGAGGAGAGCAGGCAGATTCTTTCCCTCTCTGAAGGGGCATGCATCATCCTGGAGAGTGGAGGAAAAGGGCGCATCTTCCTTGGGTTGGTCCCTTGGGCATCCACTGGGAGTGGCGCTCCGTCTGGTCCCGGGTCCAGGGTTCTGGGGCTTAGAGGCACAAGGACAGCTCAACGGGAGGCGGGGGCCCCATCCCTTAGCCTCTTCTGCCATCTGGTGGTCAAAGCCCAGAACTGCACCAAGTACAGCCAGGGTGCTCCCGGCCTGGCCTCTCGGGGGCACGAGGGGCACGGCACGGCTCCCACAGCTATCATTCTAAGGACCCTGCCCTCAGCGGCCTCAGTCTGAGGGGAAGGCATGGCCCTGACCTTAGAGGGCCCAGTTTGGCGATGGGGCATCACATCCGGGCATCTCGGAACTGCTTGCCCAAGGGAGGCGACGCAGGAGGGAAGCCCCTCGGCCACGTCACTCAGTCAGAGGAAACGGATCTCCTTTATGGCCAGTCAGGCCCTCTTCCCCGGGGCGCCGCCTGGCTGTGCGACCCCGGCAGTCCCTCCGCCCCCCTGGCCTTAGCCTCTTCTCCTGGACAGTCCGGTGGGCTTTCCAGAGGTCCGGCGTCACACCGCCCCGCGTGTCGCAGGTGGTCATCGTGGTGACGGACGGGAGGCCCCAGGACAGCGTGCGGGACGTGTCTGCACGGGCTCGGGCCAGCGGCGTCGAGCTGTTCGCCATCGGCGTGGGCCGCGTGGACAAGGCCACGCTGCAGCAGATCGCCAGTGAGCCGCAGGAGGAGCACGTTGACTACGTGGAGAGCTACAACGTCATCGAGAAGCTGTCCAGGAAGTTCCAAGAGGCCTTCTGCGGTGCGCGGGCAGGCGTGGACAGGGCAGGGGCGGAGACAGCGAGAGCGGCGGGGTGGGGCCAGGGCAGGGGCGGGGCCGAGGCGGAGGCGGAGACAGAGAGAGTCAGTGTCAGGGAGGGGCAGGGGCGGGGCAGAGACAGAGAGAGTCGGCGCCGGGGCGGGGCAAGGCAGGGCAGAGGCGGAGGCGGAGGAGGAGAGAGTCGGCACTGGGGCGGAGCAGGGGCGGGGCCTGGGCGGAGTCGGAGACGGAGAGAATCAGTCACCGGGCGGAGCAGGGGCGGGACGAGGCGGAGACGGAGTCAGCGCTGGGGCGGGGCGAAGGTGGGGCCAAGGCAGGGGCGGAGACGGGGAGAGCAGCGGGGCGGGGCCAGGGCTAGAGGCGGGGCCGAGGCGGAAGCGGAGACCGAGAGAGTCAGTGTCGGGGCGGGACAGGGGCGGGGCAGAGGCGGAGGCAGAGACGGAGAGCGTCAGCGCCGGGGCGGGGCAAGGGTGGGGCCAGGGCAGGGGCGGAGACGGAGGGAGAGACAGGGCGGGGCGAGGGCTGAGCTGGAACGTAGTCATGGCAGGGGCGGAAACTGAGAGTCCCCGCTGAGGGGGGCCAAGGCTAGGGTCGGGGCCGGGGCCGAGGTGAAGAGAAAAAAATAAAAAATCAGCGTCAGGGGCGGGGCCGCATCAGAGGGCGGGGCCTAGCCGGGGCTGTAGCCTATAAAAGGGCGGGGACTGCGTTACATGGCAACATCAGGGCGGGGCCAGGGCTAGGGACTGGGTCTAGGTGGATTGGGGTAGAACCTGGATGAGACTGAGGTGGTGCCAGCACCGGGGGTATGGCCGTAGCTGGGGGCGGAGCCTGATACGGAGGAGGGTCTCCAGCCCCAAGTTAAGGGAGTTGGGGAGAGGCGATGTTAAGACCCCTTTTATGTGGCGGAATCCTGGCAGGGACCAAGGAGAGCCTGGAGCCCAGGAAAGATAGCGCCCAGAAAACCTATACGTGTTTCTGTGTTGGGAGTTTTGGGTGTCAGAGTTTTATGTGATGCGGGAGAGTCGGAGGGACCTGGGTACTGGCAGAAGGTTCAGAGCCCTTCTAGGAGGGGAGGTGTGTGTGGGGATCTTTGGGATGTGACCAGCAGGGGCGGAGTGTCCAGTAGGACAGGATCGGGGCCAGGGCAGGGCCTTTATACATTTGTAAAGTGGGTCTAAGAAGAGCATGCACGTTAGTGCTCTGCCACAGGCTCTGAGCATGTTATTGCGAGGATCATTGTATGGTATTTAACATTGCATGCTGTTCTAGGCACTTGGGTGTCTTGATACAGGAGTGAATTAAACAGACTAAAGTCCCTGACCCTTGGCCTTTACCTTTTTAGTGGGACTTGTAATTTTTATCATCAGCATTATGACCTTCTTCAGGGATCTAGGCCCTGGTGCAGTGATCCCAGACCTGGGCTGAGAGTCGGGGGCCTGGGCCCCAGTACATTTGAGGCCTTAGTTTCCCTGATTCTGGAGGGGGCCTGGTATCCACAGTCAGTGAGGGACAACCTGTCTGAAGTGCCCACAGCTCTGTGATTGTGAGATCTGAGCTACCCCTTGTCCCCGCAGTGGTGTCAGACCTGTGTGCCACGGGGGACCATGACTGTGAGCAGGTGTGCATCAGCTCCCCCGGCTCCTATACCTGCGCCTGCCGTGAGGGCTTCACTCTGAACAGCGATGGCAAGACCTGCAATGGTAAGTGGGGTGGACGCAGGCTCGCCCTGGGCAGGGTGTGGAGGGGTGGTGGTGAGGTTTCAGCAACTCCCCAGGGAACCCATTCGAGCCTCCCTGCACCTTACCTCTGAACCCATCTTCAAAGCAGACAGGTGCTTTTGAGAGTGTGGTGAGAGACAGATGCCTTTGAGAGTTCTCACCTGACTTTTGTCCCTGTTTTCAACACAATGGGTGGTGGGTTTAGAGTGATGGAAGGACTCACATAGTCGCAAAATCAAATCCTGGTGCCACCACTTCTGAGCTGTGTGATCTCACAGCTGTTGGAGTTTCAGTTTCCAATACTGTAAAGTGGAACCAGTCACCTTGGCTTTATAGAGGCAGTTCTGAGGGCAGAATGGAATGACTCTCAGCATAGAGCTTGGTGTGTGGTGGGTGCCCAGCCAGGGAGCAGGATGGATGACTATGTCCTTCAGCTTCATCCGCTCACCTTCCTGCCCTCCCCAGTCTGCAGTGGTGGTGGTGGCAGCTCGGCCACTGACCTGGTCTTCCTCATCGATGGATCCAAGAGTGTGCGGCCAGAGAACTTTGAGCTGGTGAAGAAGTTCATCAATCAGATCGTGGATACGCTGGACGTGTCAGACAAGCTGGCCCAGGTGGGGCTGGTGCAGTACTCAAGCTCTGTGCGCCAGGAGTTCCCCCTGGGTCGCTTCCACACCAAGAAGGACATCAAGGCGGCTGTGCGGAATATGTCCTACATGGAGAAGGGCACCATGACCGGGGCTGCTCTCAAGTACCTCATTGACAATTCCTTCACTGTGTCCAGTGGGGCTAGGCCTGGGGCCCAGAAGGTGGGCATTGTCTTCACTGATGGCCGGAGCCAGGACTACATTAATGATGCTGCCAAGAAGGCCAAGGACCTCGGTAGGTGCTGCCTTCCTGGACCCTGGACACCACTCATGGCCAGGGGTACACACAGTGGTACACACATGGCCAGGGGTAGCCCGTAGTTTATCTTGGTGTCTTCTGATTAGCACCCTAAACCTAGGTGAGTTTGAATGAGGAGGATTAGTTAGTCTAGTTCTCTCTTATACCCATGACAAAATTGAGGCCCCAGAAAGGTAAAGTGGGTTGTTTTGATGGTCCGTTTATAAGTGAGGCTTGGAATTTTTCCAGCTGGATATTCCCAAGAACACATCAGCTGTTGGAAGGCAACTCTACTTTGGAATAAGCCTGAGCTTCCGTTTTGCCACCTATTAAATGAGGAAAAAAATAACCATCAGATGGATGGTTATTAGGGTTAAATAAAGCTTGCTGTACAAAGCTTCCAGTACATGAAGTCTGTACAGGGTCTGACACAGAGTAGAACCTCAGCAAATGTTGATTTCCTCATTGTTCTCATTCCAGGCATTGTGCTTGCAATTCCAGCAGCTGCCAGCAGGAGGTGTGTGGTGTTGGCTGCCTAAGCATTCCCTAGGAAGCTCAGCCACATGGCTGCCCGTCCGCACATCCAGCCTTACTTGTCTTGTTCCTCTTGGCAGGCTTTAAGATGTTTGCTGTGGGAGTGGGCGATGCCGTGGAGGATGAGCTGAGGGAAATCGCCTCAGAGCCTGTGGCAGAGCACTACTTCTACACAGCTGACTTCAAGACCATCAACCAGATAGGCAAGAAGTTGCAGAAGAAGATCTGTGTGGGTGAGTGAGGCCAGGGCTGGATGATGGAAAGGACAGGTGGGGCACTGTGTGGGTGGAGCCATCCTGGAACCGGGTGTGGGTGGGGAAAAGCAGGGGCTGAGGCAGCACCAAGAGTTCTCAGAACTAGAAGGTGGGCTGGTGAGTATAGCTCTTACTACCAGCAAACATGCTGAATGCTCATTACGTGGCCGGCACTGTTCTCAGTGCTCTCTGGATATGACATCATCCAATCCTATTTGGTAAGAATGTCATTATCCCCATTTTACAGATGGGATAAACAAGGCCAAAGGGGGTGGAACAACTGTTAGTAGCTGGGAGAGCCAGGACTTGAACCCTACTGCCTTTCTGGTCTTCTGTGGTGGCCTCACCAGCTGGTTCCTAGTGGTAGGGAGTATGGGCTTCAGAGCCAGACACGCCTGGGCCTGTGTCTTTGCTCTGACACTGTTGGCCATGCACAGATTGTTTCACTTCTTGGATTCTTCACTTGTAAAATGGGATTAATGACTTCAAACCCAAAGGGGTGGGGTGAAGTCACTGAGGTGACATCAAGGCCCCTAATGGTGTTCTTCATGTAGCAGGTACAGGGAGGCGCTTGTAGTTCACTCTCAGGGCTCCAAGGGACCAAGAAGACATTCAGGGCTCACCCCTCCATCACTCCTAAGGGTGATGTCTCAAGGACTATCTGTGTCTCCCTGCCTCCTCAGGTCCCCTAAGCCCCTCACTCTTCCAAGACTCCTGAGTCCTGGCCCTGGGCAGTGATAGTCTCCCCTCCCCCTCCCCCTGGGCAACCACTCAACAGTTCCTCTCTCTTTCCCGATTCCGTCTCCTGCAGAGGAAGACCCGTGTGCCTGTGAGTCCCTGGTGAAATTCCAGGCCAAAGTGGAGGGGCTGCTGCAGGCCCTGACCAGGAAACATATCCTTTCCCAGAGGTGGCTGGGGCCGGGGAGGGGGGCAGGCCAGTGTTGGGGGAGGCGGGGGCATGGCCCAAGTGTAGTTGGTTGGGCAGGCTTCTCTTGGCCTGCCTCCTGCTGATGGGCTGCATTCTGGCCAAATAGGCTGAAACCAGCTTGGGGGCAGACCCTGTCAAAAGCAGAGACTCCTAGAAGGTAAACAGAGAAATTGAGGCAGAAGCCACAATCTAGGGACTGGACACACACCAGAGTCCTGGACACGCTCTGAAGAACGTAGAGTCTGTGGATGCCCCATTTCTCAGGCTCATGGTGATATGCCTGGCCCCAGTACCCACTCAGAGGTGGAGCTGAGCCCCAGGCGGTTCCCTTGGCTCAGCCAGGACCCAGTGGGGGACCCAGCAGGGCTAAACCTGCAACTGAGCAGGGCTGGGCACTCAGGGCTCACAGTGACTGGCTGTGTTTTTTGGAAAGCACCATCCTGAGGACAGTGGATGGGTAAGTTCTGACAGAGGGGAGAATGCACGCTGTAGTGGGGTGTTGCAAGGAAACAGGAAGCAGGGGCCTGAGTGCAGGGCCACACCCATCCCTGCCCTGCTCTGGCCAGCACGCACCTCTCCTTAACTCTGAGTCCACTGGAAGCTGTGAGTAAGCGGCTGGCCATCCTGGAGAACACAGTCGTCTAAGGCTGCCTGTCGCCACTGCCGCCTCTCCATCTCCTCACCTCAAGTGTGGCTCCAAGCGTCCTGTGCGTGTCCCCTGTAGCTCCCCTGTAGCTTTGCCATTTTAGTGAGGGAGGCCAGCCTGGGAGTGGGAGGGGGTGTGTCTGGGTGTGCCTATTGGGAGTGTGTGACGGCATCTGGGAGCACCTGTGTGTGCATGTGCGTGTGTGCCTGAGGGTGGGCATGAGTCCGGAAGCCAGAATGTGAGTGTGAGAGTGACAGTGCAGGGGTGAGTGTGAGAGGGACTGCGTTTGCATTTTTTCCAATCAAAAGCTTAATATATTCCCATTTTTTTAGTTAACCCTTTGTTGACTCTGAGTGCTGTGGATTTCTTTACTGATTTCTCTATTCTCTGATGAGAAACAATGAAATGTGATTTAACTTAAGCACTGAATGGGGCTAGAGGCAATGTGGTTATTTGGGGACCAGGGAAAAGGATGGATGAAGACGCTGTGGGAGGGGATGGTTGGAAGGATGGCAACAGTGATGGTGACGGTGATGACAGCGACCACACCCAAACCAGGTGATGTTTGTCCTGACTTTTCAGTTACAAATTCATTTCACTTCTCAGTAACCCTACTCAGAAAAGGCTCAAATCATCCCCATTACAAATGGGAAAGCTGAGAGTCTGAATGATGAAATGACTTGCTCAGCAGTGGGTCAGTTGGAGAGACAGGACTTGAATCTAGGATCGAAGAACATCAAAAGAAAAAGGCATCAGGGAAAAAGGGCAATGACACCAGATAGGACTCATTTGTTCATTCATTCATTCATTCATTCACTCATTCATTCAGGTACCATGTACTTACCGAGCAGTGGTGGGGGCTGGTGGCATATGAGACAGACATAGTCCCTGCCCACAAGGGACTTAAGAGTTGAGCAGTGTGCTCATCTCACCCCACCCCAGCTAGAGGAAAAGAGTGTGGGTTTAGGTTGTACCAGGGGCTTGTGCCTCCTCTTGGTACCTGGGAGCCCATGGGGTGACAGTGTAAGTGAGATAATGGGAAGGGCTCCAGCCTGGGCCTGGGCTACCCTAGGTGCCTCTCCACTCCCTCCCCAGCATGCCCTGTTGGAGTTCTGTTTGTTTCCTGTCTATTGGCGGCTTCACCCCTAACCCAAAACCCCCAACACAGATGGCAGCAGCCCCACCTCAGAAACCGCACGAAGGAAAGCCTCCCGGCCCCATGTTCCCTTCCTCCAGCCCCTACTTGGAGTCTGCAGGTCATACCCTGAGATCCCAGCCACCTCTCCCAGGCCCCTCTGGACCGGTGCCCCTCCGGAATCTCCCTCTCTGGCCTCTCAGAAGGGGAGCTTTGGTGATTTTGTGAACCTACTCTTGTTTAATGGAGCATTTTTTAGTGTTACTACTAGTTTCACACTTGAGAGCGTGTCTAAAAGGCTTTTACAAGAAGCTCAGACCACACCGAAAGATTCTCCGCAGAGGCAGTTCAAAGAGGCAGAATAACAACACCGACAGTACCCAAGAGCCACATCAGCACAACAGCACAACGGCAGCAGAGCGATTTAACCGGGACATAGCCACCCTCACCCCGTGACCTCACTCCACCTCCTGCGTGGTTCACCAGGCCCTTTCCCTGTGCCTGTCCCTGAGGTAGGAGTTTTTCTGCTGTCCAAGGAGGTTCCTTGTCACAGCCACCCAAGAAGTAATTACTCTGCCCATCCTTCCTTTCTTCTGAGATTATCCACCCCCCTCCTCCCTACACAGGTGGGGTGAGGGAGAGGCAGGCGAGCTGATGTGGACGGAGAAGGCTCAGCAGTGTTTCCCCAGGGAGGAGGAGGGGGTCGTTAGCCGATGCTATGGCCTGGGAGCTGGTGGGCAGAAGCAGCAGATGTCCCTGATGAGTGGAGTGAGAGATGGGATGGAAGCCCTGTCCAGGAATAGGACCTCGTTCTTCCCTGCCCGGTGGGTGGCGTAGCTGGCAGGACCTTGTCACCAGGCTCCAAGGAAGGCAGGGACCAGCTTCTTGGGGTCTTTCCAACCCAAACTCTCGCCCTTAACTCATCGCAGTTCTCCCCACGGCTACTCCAGGTCCTCATGAAATCCGTCCTGTCCATGGACTTCCCACGTCTCTCTCTGCTCTAGGTTTGATTTATAAAAGGTTATAAATGAATCCCAGAAAGAAAGAAAACCGGCATCTCCCTAGGGCAGCCGTGGTCTACTGACAGATGGCACGTTACTTTGTAACCTATAATTTTGTTCTTTTTTGAATTTTGTATAAATAAACAGGACTAAACTAATTAGGATTGTTCTTTTCTTTCCTCACGCCTTGGGCTACAATGGGAGTCTCTTGGCCCCTTAGCGCATTGGTTACCAGGTTTCAATAAGGGATTTGTCTTTGTAATTACAGTTCATTAATGGATTTACAAAGGAGAGAAGATGGTGAATTCTGCTAAGGGGATTGTTTTGCATTTCTCCTCTTTTAATTCCGTGGTTTTCTCCTGGACCAGTGATCTTTGGAAAAAGGGGGTGGGGGTGGAGAGTTTTAATGCCCCATCTGTTCCAGATGCGAATGCAATCAATCCAGGAGAAGACAGGAGCTGCTCAGGGCTTCCTAATACCTGAGGCTGGGCCTGCATCCTCTTCAGAGCCGCCTGTGAGGCTGGGCAGGGGGCGGGGGTGTCCTGCTACTCAACCCTGGTTGGCATCAAGGTATGTTGACAAGGGGAGGTGAGCACTCTGTTCATGGGGGTGGGGCAGCCTTGGAGTATTTGGGGTCAGAGTCAAGTTTGGGTCACCTACTGAGTTACCGTTTTTGGATGATCACTGTGTGCCACGTGATAGATATACAATTTTCAGTTCGAACTTCTCATTGATCCTTTTAATGAACTTGTTTCGCAGACAGGGACACCAGGGCTGCCAGATGTAAAGTGTCACATGGACAGAAAGCCACTGGGCTGAGACTTAAACCTTGAAATCTCTGCCTCCTGAATCAGGGCTCTTTCCAAAACACTGGCCTCTCTGAAGTTCAGGCTCACTATGGTGAAAGGAGATCCTATTCCTTTCTCCACAGGTTGGGGCCATCACTGGTCAACTGGCCTTCCTGCCTTTGGGCTCCTGTTCTTTAGTCCATTTTGCACACTGAGACCAGTGTGATGATCCTACGGTGCCCAGCTGATCAGGTCACACCTCTACTCAAGAACCTTCTTTGGCTCCCTACTGCTTCCTAGATACAATTCAAACTTAGCCTGACACCTTAGGTGCTGTATGGTCTGGCTGCTGCCTACCTCTATCTCACTTCTCACTGTGATCTCACAGAGGCTGCATTCTAGAAACGTAGAACTATATGAGGTTGCCCGTCTCCCATTGTGGAGATGGAGAGACTCCGGGCACAGAGAGCTAAAGTCACTTGTGGAAGATAGAAATCCCAGGGTTGGAGGTCTGAAAGGGTGGCACTTTCTAGGCTGTGAAACAGGGTGAGGACCAGGGTAGGGGTGTGTAGATATCTCTCCACTTGGGTCTTGCTCACCCCTTGGTGCTCCAAGAATCCCAGGCTTTGCCATGGAAGTCAGATTGAGAAGCCTCGGGTAGTTTTTTAATTCTCCAAATGCTTCCTGAGAACCTGCTGTGTGCAGGGCACAAGCCAGGTGCTGACGACAGGGCGACAGTGATCAGCTAGATAATGTCCCTGATCTCAAGAGGCTTCCGGTCTATTTAACACAACAGATGGGACCAGAACACCTGAGCAATGATGGTAATAAAACGACAGCCTCCCTTTACTGATGGCAAATATTGTGCTGGGTGCATATCGCCGTTCTTGCTCACTGAGGAGTAACAGGTTCTGAGAGGTCGGATAAATTGTCCCAAACTGCACAGCAAGAAGCTGCTCAAACCGGATTTGAACGGAGGATGGTTGGGCTTCAGAGGCTGAACTTCGTCTTCTGCAGTGAGCTCCCCCTGCTCTGTGATTATGAAGGGGGAAGGGCTAGAGGGCCAGGGCCAGGACGAGACACAAATGGGGGAAAACACCGGAAAGAGTTGGAGATGTCGAGGCCAAAAGCAGCTACCAGTAATAAGGAGCCAATGTTTATTGAACACCTACTATGTGCCAGACACCACTTTGGACACTTTTCATGGACTAGATCTCAATTTGATTAATTCTCGCTGTGATCCTATGAAGGGCTTACTCTTTATAATTCCATTTTACAGGTAAGGACACTGAGGCATGGAAGGTTTCAGTAGCATGTCACTGTGCCCCTTCTAGTCAGCCATAGAGCTGGGACTAAACTGATCTCACAGACTCCTGAGTCAGGCGCTGTCAGCCACAGCGCTCACCGAGCTGACCTAATGCAGCTGTGCATTGACAAGCAGATATGATGTTAAAGAGGAATAGCGGCATAATTGCATGTGAGAGGGACCAAAAGTAAATCATTCATTGCTTTACTCATCCAGCAGTGATTTGCTGAGCACCTGCTTCGTGCCGGGCACTGTCTCAGGCCCCAGGGCCCCAGGAATGGGCAGGGTGTCTGTTTCTGCAATCATGCCCCTAGTTTCTCACAGGAGCCTGACCACGAAGGAGGGGGCAAATGAAGTGCGGGGGCGCTGCAGACACAGAAGGGCTGAGGATCATAAAATGAGGCTGTACCGGGGAACGGGTGGGGTGGGTGCCCTGGTCTTCACCCTGGGGGAGCCCAGTGTGAACATGGCGCAGGCCTGTGGTTTCAGACTTGATTCTGATCTAGTGCGCGGTGTGGGGTGGGGCCTGGAGTCAGACAGGTGGACCTTCCTTCACAATCATGATGGCAAAGGCTTGCGTGCTACTTAACAGTTCACAAGCACCAGGTGAAGTCAGTATGGTTATCAGCCCCATTTTACAGAAGGCACATAGGCTTGGAGACGGGAAGAGACTCACCTGAGTCATGCTGCAGAGGAGCTGGGATTTGAGGCTGAGCCTGTTGGACTCTGAAATTCCTGCTGTCCCCGTTCACCCTTTGCTGTACCTTGGTTGATGCTTTCTGAGCCCGTTTGCCCATCTGTGAAATGGGCTCCCGACGTGGGGTAACATCATCTCAGGGACTGCCTTGGACCTTGGAATTATGGATTGAAAAAATTTTTAAAAAATTTACTTATTCTTTCTTTATTTTGTCCTGTCTATATTGTAGGTGTATAGCGGGGTGTTTTGATGTACTTAGTGAGATGATGACTGCAGTGGAATGATGTGATTTGAATGCGGCCGGAATGGCCGGCTTTGAAGTTGCTAGGGAGGAATCTGGCCATAGGATGGCACCATTGGCCCAGGAATGGGGTGACAGGCCCTGCTGGGGGATGGGGTTTGGGTTTGGTCACTGTAAGCTGGGCTAGTCCCTGTCACTGTGGCACCTGTCGCACTTAATCTCTTTAATCCCCTCCTTTCCAACCTCCCTCCCAAAGGCTCTCTCATGGGGATGGTTGTATCCCCGCAACTGCAGCCTGGCCTTGCTATCCCATCCCTCACTCTGAGATGTCCTGGATGGGGCCTGTCCAGAGGCTTTGCTGGAGCAGGGGGTGGCAGCTCAGATCTGAATGCTGGGGTGCAGTGGGGGCCAGGCAGGAGAACCCCAAGGAGTTATCTTCCTGTGCCCTACCCTCCCTCGTTCCTATGGGCAAACTGCTGAGTTCTTTGTCCCCAAATCAGAATTTAAGTGTTTTCAAGCCAAAAATATCTGCAGCCTGATGGGAGAGGGGAATACTAGAGACACCAAACAGAAGTGTTGAAGGGGGCCCAACATAGGCACCTTGGAGAGACCGCTGACTCTGCCATCCAAAGCCTGGCGTGGTGGACTCTGTCCCTGACGTGTCCTGTGGCCATGGCCACATGACTGAAGCTCTGGGGCTAGGTTTGCTCCCCTAGGAGATGGGAAGAATGATCCCCATTTCACTGGGGGGAGGCTGTGAACTGAGGAGATGTGTGCAAAGTGCAGAGCATGGGCCAGGCACCCTTGCTGGTCAAGACGAAGCTGAACCTTTGTGGCGACAGCAGCCCAGGGTCTGGGTGCAGTCTTTAGGCTCAGGTCACAGGTTCACACCAGGGCTTCAAGGAGGAGGAGCCTCTCCTCCAAATTCAGAGCTGCCTTTTCTCCCCCATGGAAAACCTACACCAGGTCAAAGTGTCTCCCTTCCCATCACCCCACCAGGGTGTGGGGTGTCTCACGTGGCTCTCTCCTTCCCCCTCCACAGGCAGTGCAAGCAGCTGCCCTGTCCCATGAGGGTGGTGAGGGTGATGGGGAGTCTGCGGTCAGGGGAGTCAGGGGGAGAGTCCAGGCAGTGTCTAGAGAGTGATATGAGGGTGGGTGGCAGAGGGCATGTGCCAGCACCCAGACCAGGGATGGGAGAGCAGCTGGGCTGGGGTAGGGGCACTTGAGGGGCAGAGGGGCTTATTCAGCACAGGATTATCACCGTGTGGCCAGCAAGCTGGGCCATCCATGGGACTGGGCGGAGCTCCTGGATCCATGCTGGGTGCCTGATTTTTGGAGACTCGAGAGGGGAGGTTGAAGCTCCCCTCACATATTCTTCTTTGAAAGTGGAGTTCCCTCTGTGTTTCCCCGGTGCAGACTACTGTCCTGAGGAGGCTTTCAGATGCAGAGTCCCAGGCACCCTGATTTAAGGAGTCTCCAGGGGACTCTGCCCAGACCTGGGTGTGACATGTGGCTCCAAACTCAGGCCCTGAGTGACCTCGGCAAGTCCCTGCCCGTCTCTGAGCTCTATTCCACTGACAGCACAGCTGGCTGTGTCAGGCACTCAGAAGGCATTTTGTCCACTCGGACTGAGCCTGGCATTCCAGCACTAGCTGTGAGAACTCCACCAGCTGGTGTTCGCTGAGTCGCACTCAGCCTCTCCTCGCATCGAGGCAGCTCTGCTCCCCAGGGGCTTGATAAAGATACGTAGTGAGTGAATGAGCAAAAGCATGAACCTGCTCTTCCTGCTTTCCCTTCTGTGGTAGTAATAGTAAATAATTTATAAGTGGTGATTTATAGTATAGTGTCTACACAGTAGAGAGTACGTAAGTGTGTATACTTATGTGTAATACGTGTATATTACAGAATAAAGAAATAAAGCTGGGTGAGGTGGCTCATGCCTGTAATCCCAGCACTTTGGGAAGCCGAGGTGGGCGGATCACCTGAGGTCAGGAGATGGAGACCAGCCTGGCCAACATGGTAAAACCCCATTTCTACTAAAAATACAAAAATTAGCCGGGTGTCATGGCAGGCCCCTGTAATCCCAGCTACTTGGGAGGCTGAGACAGGAGAATCACTTGAGACTGGGAGGTGGAGGTTGCAGGGAGTCAAGCTGGTACCACTGCACTCCAGCACTCCTTGGGCAACAAAGAGAGAAACTCCATCTCAAAAAAAAAAAAAAAAAAAAAAGAAATAGGCAGGATAATTACTTGAACCTGAGAGGCAGAGGTTGCAGTGAACTGAGAGCACGCCACTGTACTCCAGCCTGGGTGACAGAGCGAGACTCCATCCAAGATAGATAGATAGATATAGATTATATATAATATGTATGTTGTTATTTAACAGTATACTTGTGGTATATTATATTTCATAACTAGTAATCAGTAAATATAAATTCATAAACAGCTAACACATTTTAGTGCTTATGATGAGCCAAGCATTGTGGTATATTATATTTCATAACTAGTAATTAGTAAATATAAATTCATGAACAGCTAACACATTTTAGTGTTTATGATGAACCAAGCATTGCTCCAAGAAAAGGCTGACTTGCTTTATTCCTCACACCTACTGTGGGAGGTAGGGCTGTTTCTGAAATGCCTGTGGTCTAGGTCCTGCCATTTGCTGCACAGAAAGTCAATCACAGAGACAGCGAATACTGTCAGAGAAGAAGGCTTTAATTGGGTGCTGTAGCCAAGGAGATGGGAGATTAGTCTCAAATCCATCTGCGACCAACTAAAATCGGGGGTTTCTATAGCAGGGAAGAAATGTACCTACATGCAGGAAAATAAGAATTAGGGAGGGTAAGGAAGGGAAATTGGTCAATGGGAAGCAGGCGGTCACTGAGGCCAGGATGATGGGTGAGGGATCTGGCACCTGGTTGTCTGAATGCAGTGATCGGGTGAGTTTCAGCGCCTTGATACTATCTGGGGGCCGTGATGGTTGGTTTCCTGAGAAAGGAACTTTACTAAGACAATTCTAACATTCTCGAGTTTTAAGACGGGGAGTGTCAATTCTATGTCTCTTCAAAAGAAACCAAAAACATCGGTTCTAACAGACAGTTGGGCTGGTTTTGGGACTACCCCAGGTTCATAGTGGGGGAAAGCGAGGCTGACAGGACAGAAGAACCTGCAGCAGCAGGTTGGGCCTGGCGCTGGGACCCAGGCCTGTCCACCCCATATGGCCCCTGGGTCTTCCTTTGTTGCCCTAGGTGCTTTTTGGGGCACCTCTGGTTCATGGGCTGGGGTCTTGCCCCTGCTGGCTTCATCTCTGGGCCTGCTGCCATGTGGCCAAGTCCCAGCTACAGAACAGGCTGGAACAGACCCCTTGCCCAGCCCGGCAGCCTCCACTCCTGCCTGGATGCCTGTCTGCCTGCCATCCTCCTCCCACCATGGCTGGCTCAGCTGCTGCTTGGGCAGGTCGCCACCATTCGAGAAGGATTTTCCTCTCTTCTTGGTATCAGATTTTCCCTTGCCGTTTCCTGACTTTGTTCCTGGCAGGATTCCTTCGCCTGAGGACTGCAAGTGCCTTTCAGCCATTCTCCTGTGAGTGGTGCAAAGTGAGAATTCTGTCCCATGCCGGGGGCTTTTTCCAGGAGTTAGGAATATTGGGGAGTGCATGTGGAGGGCACCCCAATGTGCAGTCCATTCTCGGGGGCCCTTGGATCCAGCACAGCCCTTGATCCCTCTGGCAATGGGCTTTCCTGCACAGGGCCCATGGTCACCTGAGCCCCCTCCAGCTGCCACAGAGTTTCCTTTGCCCAGGTCCAGGCTGGGAGCAGCAGGCGTGGGTGGGGCCTCCCTAGGAGGGAGAAGAACCGGCCCTGCCCTGGGCTGGGCCGGGAGAGGCTGGGCCACTTCCACTTGGGATGCTGCCTCCTCCCTGGTCTTGCCGCCTCTTCAGCAGCAGCTGGAGTGGCCCAGGGAGTGGGGTGTACTCACTGGGATATGAGGTGACCATGGATTGTGCATGCACCAACATTTTATATTTCATACTTTCTCAGTCATGTATGTATTTTAATAGTATCAGGAAAAAACCCACCAGCAATTAGCGCATTGAAGCCTTGGTTTCATGGATATCATTGCTCAGGGTGAGACAAATGGAAAACAGAGGGCCTATTTCAAGTTGAACTAAAGGAATGGTTGAGTCAACATTGCTCAGGGGGAAGGGACAGCGAAAATCATGAAAGTGTCAGAGAAGCTGCTCAAGTGTGAGGGGCACGGATAAGGCCTCTGAGCCCCAGAGTCAGTCACCCAGGGCCAGCCTGACTCTGCCTGGGGCTGAGAGGCCTTGGGCAGGTCGCTGCACCTCTGTGAACCTCAGTTACCTCATCTGTGATATGCGGTGAGCAGTAATCAGCTCGCGGGGTTGTGGTGAGGGTTGATGAGATGAGGAGGGTGGAGTGCTGGCAGGAGCTTGGCACAGGGTTAGCCCAGCCAGGGCAGTGGAGGTTGGTGTGATCATTATGATTGTCATCAGCACTGGCACCACTGTCATCTTCAGGGGCTTTATTCTGGGTGAGGTCACTGATGGCTTTCAGAGGGGAAGGGGCCAAGAGCTTGTCATCCCAATCCCCAGCAGAGCTCCATGAAGGCCATCCCCATCAGGGCCCTCTTCCTCAAACTTCATAGCCCTGGGCCAGGCAGGCCTTGATGTGGGACCCACTTGGCCACCCACTGGGTGATGACACAGCTTCTTGGAGCCACCACGTCCTTGATTGTAGGCTGACACCACAAGGCTGACTTCATGGGGGTGACCAAAGAGAGGCAGGCCAAGCCCCTGGATTGTTGCAGGACTTTTTCCACTGAGATTTTGTCCTCCATGGGGGAAAGATCTGTTGGTCTGGTGAGGACAGGTTTGGTGTAATCTCTGGGGGCTCTGTCCCTGCTCTGTTTTTCAGATAGTAGTCTAACAGTTAAGCCAAAATTTCATCCTACCCATGCTAATCATCATTATTTACAAAGTTCTTAGATATCCTGAGGCTCTCCAACACATCTACTCACAAGACGCGAGCTAAGTAGCACTGAAATGTAAATTTAAATCAACAAATATTAACAGAACATTTGGTAAGTCATATTCATCCATTCATTATCCACCCTCCCATCCATATCCATTTATCATCCATTATCCATCCATCAATTCATCCATCCATCATCCATCATCCATCATCCATCATCCATCATCTACCCATCATTCATCATCCACCCATCTATCCACCATCCATCATCCATCCATCATACATCATCCACCATCAATTCATCCATCCGTCTATTTATCATCCCTCTATCCATTTATCCATCATCCATCCATCCATCCATCCATCCATCTATCCATCCATCCACTAAATGGCAACTGAGCATCTACTATGTGCCGGTATGGTGGAGCCAAGCAAGACACCCAAAGTTTTTGCCAGCATGGTGCATTAGTTGAGCAGAGAAGCTGGTGTTGAGCACATGTCACCATGAGGTATAAGGATGGCTGTGGAGGGGAGCACAGGCTACTGTGGATACCCCTGGAAAAAATCAGGGAAACCTACCTGGAGGAAGGGGCATCTGAGCCAGTACTGGCAAGACCAGGAGGAGTTCATGGGTGAAGAGAATTCTTCCTGGTCTTGTTGGTGCTGGCTCAGATGCCCCAGATGAAGGGGGTGTCGGAGGTCTGTCTAAGCGGAGGCTTAGCCTTAGCTGGGAGGTGCTGATGTGGGTTGGTGAGATGGGCCTGAAGATCAGTGATGTGGCTGCTTAGATTGGGGTAGAGTCAGGGTGGAGGGGGAGGTGACATCCTAAGTGTGACAGTTGCATGTAGGTTATGAGTGGGGAGGCATATGAGCAGATTTGGGTCTGAAGGTCCCTCTGATCACCATGTGGGTGTGGACAAGACTGAGACAGGGAAGGAGTCAGTCTGGAGGTGGAGGCTGCAACGCAGGCTGGAGGCCATGGGGCTCTGAGTAGGATAGTGGCTGCAGGGCTGGGAGAAATGGGCAGTTTGGAGATAATTTGGGGTTTTCAGTCTTTGCTTCAGTGTTGCGTGATGGAAAAGTGGAGGGGGGCTCCCAGGTTTCTGACTTGGGTGACTGGTTGCTTGGGGGACCCTCATTAAAGTCCTCATGTAGAGAAAGAAGCAGGTTTGGGGTTGGGGGAGATGCTAGATGTGGCTGTATATGTGGATGCCCCGTGGGTGTTTGGGGGCAGGGGAGGCAGGTCCTGAGCTGCAGGTGATGGTTTGGGGTGATTGGCAAATATGTAGATGATTGAAGCTGCAGGGAGTGATGAGCCCTCAGGGGGAGGAGTTGAGAGGAAGATCAGGGGAGAGGGCCTGGAACAGAGCCTCATGACCCCTATACTTCTGGGACAGGAAGAAGGACCAGCAAGGTAGCCTGAGGAGTGGCCAGGGGAATAAGAGTAAAATGAGGACGGGGTGCCAGGGACCAAGAGGAGAGAAGAGGAGGAGGAGCAGGCACAGGCCAAGCGTTGCCCAAGGGCTAAGCATGGGCCAAGGGTGCCCACCACCTGGTCCTTCCAGGAGGTCAGTGAGGCCTCACCAGAGCAGCGTCTTGGGGACAGCATGGAGACTGAGGTGGGCAGAGGGTGTGTGGGAGACCAGCCAGGAAGGACGGTGGGCTCAGGAAGTTGGGCAGTGAAGGAAAAGCCAGAAAGTGAGCGGGTGACAGCTGGGGGGAGATGTCAGGTTCGGGTTGTTGTGGGGTAACAGACCTGAATATGATTCAGTGCTGAAGGGAAGGAAGGGGCTTAGAGACAGGGATGAGTACAGACAGGTAGAGATTAAACATGCTCCCCACTCACCACGGACAGATCCAGGCAGTGGGTAGGCAGGGCCAGTCAGAGCAGGCTGGGGCCCCAGACAGCAGGAGGGGACACTTTCCATCTTCAGGAGGAGGAAGGGGAGGGCGTTGTAGGGGCCAGGAGTTTGGATATTTGTGGTCAAGAAATCTAGCAAGTTCTTATTTTGAGGCTTGGATTTTCTCTGGGCACCAGGAAACCATGTCACCAGCTGAGAAAGACAGGAGACAGGGAGGGAAACTTAGGGAGGAGAAGAGAGGCTAAATCGTCCCTTTGGGGACCTGCCAAGTGGGAGGAAGACCATGTGTCCTGGTGATGAGGCCTCTGGGGCTGACAGCAGCCCAGGAGTGACTCCAGGAATCCCCTGGGCTGCTGTGGGGGATGTGCGGTGTGTATCTGTGTGTTGGGTCAGGGGCTGAGCTCTAGCTGGACCGATCCTAGGCCACTGTCCTGCCAGGCCCCCACCTGATGCTTGAGCCTGAGCTATTGAACTCTGCGAGTGTCCCTGTAGGTACAGGTAGAGGGGTGCCAGGAAACCTGCCATGAGAAGACTGCCCTAAAGTTCTGGGGCTGGGCGGTGCGCCAGCTTCCCAGCAGACCCCCTCGCTCCTATTTCCCCTGAAACTCTTCTCCTGAAACTGCTCACTGCTGCCAGAGAGTGCTCTCAAATATGTGAATTTTATCCTGTCATGCCCCAGCTCAAGAACCTTCTGTGGCTCCTAACTTTCTGTTGGATCAAGGTTAACCTCCTTGGCCTGGAACTCAAGGCTTCTCAGCCTGACCCTGCTTCCTTTCAGGCTGTGTCCTCTCCCTGCTGTCTCCACCCACTCCCCTACGTGCTGCACCTGGGTCCAGCCATGCTGAGCTGCCTGCTCTTCCTCACATCAGCCAGGCTCCTCTGCACCTCCATTCCTCTGTATGTGCTGTGCCTGCAATACCCTTCCTGTCTGTTGAGGCTGGAGATGAACTTAGCCACTCTCTCTTGCAGCCCTTCCTGACTTTGTCTTCAGGTTCGTGCCCTCCCTGTGCCTCCCCCAGGACTCCACCAGAAGGGAAAGAAAGTGGGTGACAGATGGAGGGACCACCAAGTTCCTCAGACCTCTGTTCAGGCCTGAACTCCAGTCATCCCTCTGCCTGTTGCTGTGCTCGCTAGGCAGAAAGGGCCTTTGGATGTCAGCAACAGTGTCTTGTTGGTCCTGGTGTCCCCTTCCAGGGCTGAGTAGTTCTAGGTTAATGTTGAAGAAATCAACAAGAAGATGGATGGATCGATCGATGTATGGATAGATAGAGATATGTGGATGGAGGGAGGGATGCATAGGTGGTGGAGGGATGGATGGATAGGTGGATGGAGGGATGGATGAATAGATGGATGAAGGGATGGATGGAGGGCTGATGGAAGGATGGATGGATAGATAGAGGGATGGGCATGTGAATGGAGGGATGGATGGATAGGTGGATAAAGGGATGGATGGATGGATGGACGGACGGATGGCTAGATGCACAAAGCAGCCAGGAGTTAGGAAGCAGGAAATCCCCAGGTGAGGAGGGGGTTACAGCAGAGAGCTCAGAGCCCAGCTCAGCCTCTGATCCTGCCTCCGCTCACATCTGTTGATGGCCCACTGTATGCCAGGCACACAGGTCTCATTTTAACCCTCACACCACCCCACAGATGGGGTCATACCTCTCATTGTACAGATAAGAAATTGAGGCTGAGAGATGACCAAGGCCATGCATCTAATAAGTGCAACACCACGATTTGAGCCTCAGTTTCCCCACTCTCAGTCTAGAGCCCTTCCTGCAATTTACACCCATGGCCCTGAGCCCCGTGCTCTGTGCCTGATGGAGCCTGTAATTGTTGGTTATTTCATGTCTTTGTTGATTGAGGCATAGGGGAAATCATGTCCTTTGGCGCTGGACAGGCCTGGGTGGGAATCCTGGCTTTGCCACCGAATAGCTAGAGTCTTGGGCACGCCATGTCACCCCAGGCACTCAGTTTTCTCATCTGAAAAGTGGGGACATTAACAGAAGTTCCTAGGGCCGTTGAGAGGGTTACATAAGACAGAGTGTGTGGAGTGCCTGTTATAGGGTCTGGTGGGGAGTGAGGGCTCAAAACCCAACCTCTCTCCCTCTCTCCCTCCTCTCCTCCTTCTCTCCCAGGACACCCCTCCCTCAGGCCCTCAAGGCTGTAGTTTCTTTCTCTGAGCCCCGCTGGGACCCCGCAGGCTCTGGGGTCTGAGATGCCCCCTCGGCTGTGCTGGGAGCTGCCTGTGTCACTGCGTCTGCGCGGTTACTGTAGCGGCCACCTCACTCAGGGCGGGGAAGTGGAAAACAGGCCAGAGGGTGATGAGGCTACACATTCTCATCTGTCCCCTGAGCTCCTGGCTGCACAAGGTGTCTCACCACACGGAGAGGGTAGGCTGCTCTCTGTGCCCTGAGCTGAAGGCCTGTCCCACCTTGGCTCAGGGTGGGTGAGGGGCTCCCCTCCTTTCAAGTCTGGCCAGAGACAGCCAGGGGAGTGACTTGGAGAGATGTCTGACAGACCTAGGCCCCAGGGCTGTAGGTCGCTGATTGGTGGGTGCCTTTGCCCTGACCCCGAGAGGCTCCCCCTCTCCTTCCACACTCAGGCCTCTGCACCCAGGGCTGTGGAGGAGTTCACCTGCCAGTCACCCCGTTCCTCTCCTCCAGGCTGGAAGTGCAGCCCAGGACTTGCCTCCACTCTCCTGGCAGCCCTGCTGGGCTGGGTGGGTGAGCAGGGCTGAGTATGTTACGGGGGGCTGCTGGGCGGTGGAGGAGGGTGTGACTGTAGTCTAGGGGTGGGCCCCTGGGACCCCTGGCTACCTTTTCCTGTGTGGCCAAGTGAGCCCCTGATGGCTGTGAACTGGCTGTCTCTGGACCCAGCTGTGTCCTGGAAGATCTGTTTGTGGCTCAGGCCCCAGGAGGTCCCTTCCTCAATCTTCCCACCATGATTTATGCTGTTGCTGACTCAGTCCCACCTGGTTTTCTGAAGGTGTCACTCAATGCCTGAACCTGGCAGTGAACCCAGCTCTCTGAGAAGAGCCCCTGTCCCAAACAGCTCCCACCAGGCTGCCAGAGACTCCAGCTTGGGGCTGGTTGTGGCTTCTTTTTAAGTAACACTACGTTGGAGAGAATAGGAGCTCTGGGTTAGTCCCTGGCTATTTAGCAATGAACAAGACAGCTGAGGTCCCTGAGGCACAACAGACATTAACCAGGCAGAGGGTAGGAGCAAGGGCCCTTTGCGTCCAGACAGAGGCCGTGCACAGACCTGCCAGGGCCCTGAGCCACAGACTGGAAAGTCTGGAACTATCTGAGCTGAGAGCTGGGTCTGCACAGCCTGTAGGAGCCTCTGCCCCACCTTCCCTGGTCGGAGCCTCCCCTGCCAGCTCACAGGGGCTCAGGCCAGGCTAGCTGGGGACTGTTTCAGGGGAGGCACCTGAGTCCCTGAGACAGAAGTTCTCATGGCCAAGTGTGCCTGGCTCTGGGCTCTGGTTTCCTCTCTGTGTCAGGTGTCCCTGGGACTCCAGTCTGCCTGCTCAGGAGCTGCTGAGGTTAGGGTTGGGGTGGGCGGGGCGGTGGAGGTGGGGAGTGCTGTCTTCAGATGACCTGGGCGACTCAGTGTGAATCTGGCCTCTTCCAGAATTCCAGCCCCTCCCTGCCTATTCTTCCATTTCTCTCCTGTCCAGAATCAAATTCCTTTCCAGAGAAACCTGAGCTGACCCTGGCAGGACAGCCGTTGCTCAGGGCCCACTGAGAATACAACCAATTAAATGTGGAAATAAGGAAGAAGACCTCCACAGCAGGGCAGGGTGAGTCCATCAGAAGAATAAACAGACGTGAAATGACAGGGGGCTGCTGTTTCTTGCTCCTGAAGCTGTTTATCCTGAGTGAAAAACACTACAAAAATTCCACTGTGTAAAGGCTGCGTCCCTACCATCCTCATAATTAATACTAGAGGAAAAAACTCTGAATGTGTTCAGCTGAGACCACATCTACCTAGAATTTTTTCTCTAACAAGTTTTGTTACCTGGGACTTCAAGACCTATTTAACCCACTCAATATGTGGAGTCAGATGCAAGAGTCCCTGGAATGATGTTACGATCACAGGTGACACCCCCACTGACAAGATCCCAGTGGCAGCAGCGATGTGGTTCACACTCACCGCCCTGGGTTTGGGGCCTGGGAAGGATGGAGGAGAGAAGCCAAGAGGTGTCCTAGCCCTCTTTCTCCAGGATGGGGGAGGGCCTGGGGCGGGGGGGATCTGGGAGAATCCAAAAAGCAGTTTGTAGAGTAGCGTCAGGACCAAGGCCTTCCCGGAGAGCCCATCTCTGCTGGCAGGTGGGCCAGGCTCAGGTGGAGGTGAGGATTTCTTGGCTGTTTCCTTGAACCTTGAGGACTCTGAATTCTTGCTGGGAGAGACCAGGTTGAGCCAGGCGAGGAAGAGGGGGAAGAATGGAATCAAGAACTTCCAGGGATCCCTTTAATGCTGAAGTTCCTGGAGATAAACAGCCAAATCACATTCTTCTAAAGATACTGGATCTTCCAACCTTCACTTCTGTCAGAGTTAGGGCATTTTCAGATATCTCAGTACCATTCATAGCATCTGAGAGGCACAGAATCTTGGAATTAGAACATCTTTCATATACTCCAAGATGCTTTTTTGTACAATCTTTGAATTGCCGGGTCTAAGCATCTTGTCTTTATACAGAATCCTGGAATTACAGGATCACAG
This sequence comes from Cacajao melanocephalus, assembly GCA_963573385.1. Lineage (NCBI taxonomy): Eukaryota > Metazoa > Chordata > Mammalia > Primates > Pitheciidae > Cacajao > Cacajao melanocephalus. The sequence continues at coordinate 60,211 of CAUYLG010077697.1, forward strand.
ATGCCTTCATGGACTCACAGGCCCACAGCATCTTAGAATTTAGGAATCACTACAAAAGTCTTTGAACACTGACTCATTCAAAGAAACTTCAAGTTGAAATAGAAATCTTGGAATCACAAAATAACCTTAGTCCAACTCCCTCCTGTAGTCTGGGAAGACCTCTCTTCACTGTCTTGTAATGACTTAAACACTTCTAGGGACGGGGTGCTCATTACCTGTCAGGGCAAGCTGTCTCACTTTTGAGCAGATGTGCCTGCGAGTGCTGATCGTAAATTTGTCTCCATGTGAATTCTTACCCTCTCTTGCTGGCCTCACCAGTTGCCATACCCCATGTAAGAGCCAAGTGTATAACAAGTAACATAGATACCAAGGCAGAGATTAAACACTCTCCTGGCCAAAACAATGACTTTTGAGGGCTGAGCAGCTACAGAAAGTATATGCCATGACACCCCCTGGTAATGACATTTATTCCCTCCTTTTGGTGCCCTGCCTAGAGCAAGCCATCTGCAGCCTGCCCAGCCTGCATGGTACCCCTCCAGTCCCTATAGATGCAGAAAGTTGAGCAAGCTAGAAACCACTGGAAAAGTCATTGGAAAAAGCATGATCTGCTTCCAGCAAAATCTTAGCCAACAAGATGGAATGATCTGATGATGAAACTGAGCACCATTTGGACTGTACGAGTCGGATTTTATTAGTTTGTTTTGAATGTCAACTGGGGGGGTGTTGGGGGTGGGGCGGGTAGGCTCAGTATTCTGTGAGTCTTGGCTCTGGCACCAGCCCAAGGCAGAGCTGGAAGTGTGGGCCCTGGGGTTGGAGTCTCAGCTAGATCTGTACCAGCTATGTGACCTTGGGCAAGTCCCTAATTTCCCTGCGCCCATTTCCTCTCTGATAAAGTAATATAATGGGCATACGCCTGGTATGATCTAGCCTTTTTCGCTCAGGCAGACTTGCTTCCTTCCATCCCATAGTTCACACTGTCATTTGTTCAGTGCATTTGTGAATGCTCTTACCCATTCACACCATTTGTAAATATATTCATTCAGCATCAGTTCATTTGTTTCTGCACGCGTCAATGAATTAATTCACGCACACATCTGGGCATGATCAACCCCACTGTTTAGCCTTTTTCCAGCTTGTGGACAGACAGACCAGGCCTCAGAAGGGGCTCTGAACATGGCTGGTAGAAAACACGTGATCACTCCAACGTCACTTAAAGGTGGTGGAATTGTAAGGATCTAGGGTATTATAGCATTTGGGTCTCATGGCCCAGGAGCCCCAGATCTCTGCCTCACCACCTCCTCCCAGATCACTCAGGGACTGGGCACTAATGGATGGCCCTGGAGGTGCCAGAGCTGCCCGTCAGAGGGACGCCTGCCAGCTTTCAGTCATGTCCATGTGACCTGGGCCAGATCACCTTCCCTCACTCTGCCAGGGTTGCCCTTTCACCCCTGGCCTAGGGTAGGAGTTATCTGAGCATCCACGTGGCTCTGGATGGGAGAAGGCTCTGCCTCTGCTGTATTTGCAGAGAGCAGAGGTCCTGGTTTTATTGAGGGGTATTATGGTGTAAGAACACAAAATAGCAGAGACTCTTTATTCCAGAAGATGAAGTCACCCTTTTCCCTTGAGAGTCTCACTTCTGACCAAGAGGGGCTGGTGCTAGAGGCTTCGGCTGGTGGTACAGGCTGGGCCCAGTTCAGGGCTGGCTGTGCTGACCCAAGAGGCAATGAGACAGATCTTGTCCAAAATCCATTCTGTGTGTTACAGAGATCTGAGGGCATCCTGCAGCTAAGTGTCCACTGGTCGGCTGCACTAATTAATTGATTTTATTGCCTATACTTGAAGCCTCTGGAGCCTTGGCATGCAAATATATGCAAATAAGCAGAGGAGTGGGTTGAATCCAAAGCCTGGGGAGTGTCTGCCTGGATTGGGCTATTTTCTCTGCTCACCTTTCCTGGTGTAATCCTCCTGTGTTCTCAGGGAGCAGGAGAGTGGGGGGCAAGGAGAAGGGGCCTTAGAGCCAGAGACACCTGGGTTCAAAGCCCAGCCCACCCCTTTCTGCTATGTGTGACCCTGGGTGAGTCCCTGAAGCTCTCACTCTACCTGTCTCCATTCCTGCGTAGGGGTAATGATCTTCCTGCCCCGCAGGGCTCCGGTGGGCCCGAGGAAGCAGCACTCAGGAAACACGTCTCACACCCTTGCTGTAAGAAGCAGTGCCTCTCGGAGCTCCTAAATTATTCATTTCAGAGGTGGCGGGGAGGAGAGTGCAGTCATCTGGGCTTCGCAGCCCTGGCAGAGCCAGTGTTCCTTGAAAAGAGACGGCTATGATTTCCCCTAATGAATGGCAACTGCTCCTTCATCCAGCCCTCGCCTTCTTTCCCGTCCAGCATGGTGAGCTTTATGTGTGACCTTTGCTGAAACACAACCATCTCTCTTCACATGGCAGGGGAATTACAAGAAAGGTTGTAATTTACACATCCTGAAATATTTATTCTATGTAGTGGGTGGAATAACTCTCACAAAAAACATACAAATTATGTTAGCAGAAGTAGGGCTGAGGTGGGCTCTGGGCCTGGCTGGGGCCTCTGATGAATGGGGCTGGGGACTGGAGCCTGCTCTGATCAAGGGTTCATGCAGAAGCTTCTTTGATTCTTAGTTCTGTCTGCATTGGATGCAACTTATAGCATTTGGTGGGCTTTGGCAGAACCGGTGGGTGCTGAGGTTTACTGAGCACCTACTGCGTGCCAGGGCTGCCCTCATCAACCCATGCGCTGTCCCCCGACATGGACATGGCCACTCTCACTGTCATGGAGGGGAGTGACGCCTGCAAGGGCTCAGGCACAGTGATGGTGCAGGCAAGGCGTGAGCTCTGCTGGTCTCAGCCTCCCCTCGTCCCTCTGCGCTTCCTTCCTCCTGTCCGTCCTCACCTTCACCTATGAAGGGCCTGGGCTCTGTTCTCCTGCAGGATCCCCCACCTCCCAACCTTCAGAGGAGAGAGAATGAAAACCTCCTCCAGCACCACATCCTAAAGTTCCCTGCTTAATTAGTAGTGCTGTGCACTGATCAGCTGTGACTGTGCCTTTCCAGCCCTGGCACCTCATTCTGTTCGAGACACCTGGCTCCTCCCTGCTTCTTTGTGTTTCTGCCCTCCAGGCTTTGTGACTGAATCTGCATCTGTTTCTCTCTCTGCATTTTATATTTGGAACTCAGGGAGCGAATGACGATGCTTTATGGAGATGAATGGAGCAGGGAACAGAGATGTCCAGGGGACAGGCCCCCAGCTGGGGGTCACACAGTTAATGACAGTCAGAGACAGAATTCAGATCCATTCATTAACATACTAAATCGTGTAATGAATGTTTATCAAAGTCCAGTTTTCTGCCACAACTCGGAAGGCCTGAATTTAGTAAAATCCAACATTATCTAAGGGAGTTGTGTGAAATGACTTGGCACCTGAGCATGGGACATCGCTTGGCCTGTTGCCCAGGCTGGAGAGCAGTGGCACGATCCTAGTTCCCTGCAGCCTTGACCTCCTGGGCTCAAGTGACACTCCTGTAGCCTGTGTTGGCTTGGTAAGAGTGGGTTTCCTTTCATTCTCACAGCAGTGTGAGGAAGAAGATACTGTTATCTTCACGTTACTCAAGAGGACACTGTACCTACTACCAGAGGTAAAGGAACATGAATTGAAGGCGATCAGCTAGGAAAGCATTGAGGTGGGGTCCAGCCCTGGGCCTCTGGACTCTGTGTCCCATGCTCTTCCTACAGATGGGGTCAGCTGTTAGGAATGAGGTGAATCATATGTGTAGGGGTGGGGTCTTTGGACAAGAAGCTTCCAAGGCTGGGATTACAGGAGGAGAAGGATAGGGACCATGTCTCTCTTCTTCCCTCTCTTGCCCCACTCCTATTGTCTGTCACTGAGGCATAAGACTGTCTCAGAAGCATTCTCTGAATCATTTCAGGTTGAACATGGGCATTGCTGCTTAGTAGGGGTGACTTTGGATATATTCTCAACGTCACTAAGCCCCTGATTCATCACTGGAGATGCCCAAACTTAGCCTTTTCAGTGGCTGGCACACTCTGATGAGGAGCAGAGGGGAGATGCCCAGCACAGAGCTGGGCACATGGTGGGGCCCAATGACCACTAATGAATGAGCCGATTTTCTTTCCTCCTCTGTGTCTTGGTCACCAAGTCTCATTCATTCCACCTCCTGCCTCCTAATGGAGTCTGTCTGCTTTGCTCCAACCCAGATGTTGGTTGGGACCAGGCCACCATCCTCTCCACTGATGACCGATGAGCCTTCTCACCTGGCCTGCCTGCCTCTAAAGGCAAATCCACTCATGGCTCCTGGTGCAAGGCACATGACATAACAGAAGACAACAGAACAAAATTCAAAAAGAACAACCGCCAAACTGTCAGCCTTCAATGGCTCCCAGCTGTCTTCGGCATAATACCCAGCACAGCATTTGATAACCCCCTGAGTTCCCCTTTGAGTTCCCTTTAGCCTTGTTTCCTGCTGTTCCCCCAAAGTACCCTCCGCTCTGGCCACATGGGAATCTTCCCTTATCTCTATCTGGGTGAGACAGGGCCATATTAATGAAAGCAGTATAATTGGGGGTGGGCAGGGTCAAAAGTTTCTAGGGCTGTTGGGCCCCAGAGGGTCGTGGGGTGTCCCTTATGCTGTGCTGAGGTGCAGGATCCGAGAAGTAAAGAAACAGGACACTGAAGAACTGGTGAAGACAGGACTCAGGGGGCCGTGCAACCTGTGAGTGGAGATCGGTGAGAGCCCTAAATTCCCAGAAGCATCTGTATTTATTAGGTACAAGCAGGGGGCAGGGTCATGAGTGAGGTCATCATCTATAGGCTTAGTGATAGGGCATACTTAATCATGTGAGTTACAAGTGAAGGGGCCACCCCATTATGTCATTTGGGCAGAGAGATGGGCCGTGTGCAGTAGGGGGCCGTGCCATGCACAGTAGTAGAGGGTCGTGTACAGAAAAGGGGTACACTCCCATGAGGTCACCGAGGCAAGGAGCTGGGCTGTATGCAACAGGTGTCGTGCATAACACTTCTTATCTGGGGGCTGGAGATTTCAAAGGATTTCTAATAGAAGGATACTGTAAGCCAGTGCAGTGGGAACTGACAGACTTGTGCTCTTCTTTTAAGATATTTATGGGAGGATGATTTGAGCTAGCACAGAAGCAAGAAAAGACTGATAGGGTGTACAGCCGCCGTGACTGGTCGCAACAGAGGGGTTCTTCTCCCTCGGTTATTTCTAGGATCTCAGGCCTGAGGCCTACTTTCCATAGGAACTGGATGCAAGGTACTACAACTCCTTTATCAGGAGGAGAGGCTCTTGCTCCAAGCCTGCCATACAGCATATGCCCTTTCAGGCAGGGACGCCACCACCTGGGTCTTTGGTTCTTGTCCTGGTCTGGCTGTTTTCCCAGGTACTGCTTCTGTTTGTGACTGCTGCAGGCATTCCTCTTGCTACAAACTACTATATGGTTATATAGAAGGATTCTATAAATCAGCACTAAATGT